>NJRQ01000068.1:654636-669490 GCA_003063805.1 Aphaenogaster ashmeadi
TTTTTTATGTAATGCCCACTAATGTGCCCTAGTAATGCCCACTAATGCCCCAAATCTGTACACCGCAATGCCTCAGCGGTTTACCCCTTGGGACAGAAGTTGTTAAAAATGTACGACCTTGTGTGCGAGTAGATACACTGAAAGAAAATGTATTAAATTTGAAAAATTTTAATTGATTTAAAAAAATTTATTTAAATACTTGCAAAGGAATTATTTATTTGAATCAAACAGTGAATAGTATGTAAGTTTTAAAAAATGATGTAGAAACAAAGCATAGATTTAGAGTTTGAAGCATAGATTATTTAAAGTAATAAACAATTTCTTTGTTTTTGACTGCTTGTTTTAAAAAAGCAGATCCTCTTCATTATAATAAATAATTTTTTATTTTTAAATAAATATTTTTTACTTTAAAATTTAAAGGATTGTATAAATGGTATGCAGTTTGTATAAGTCTGGGAAGCACATTTTTAATATCCAGTATTAATTTTAAAGTTTTACTTGAAAAATATTATTTTTTGAAAGGATTAATTCGCAGCTAACACGCTTCTCCTCACCCGCTAATGCGCTTTTTGAACATATATCATCGCGAGATATATCGAGTAAGAGTACTGATGGCCAGCGGATTGTTCTCAGGGTCTCAGGGAGGAAATAGGCGCGTTGCAAAGACGTATACGAGAGCTTGAGGCTCAGAATCGAGCGTTGTCAGGACTCTTGGCGCAGGCTGCCAGTCCTGGAAGCCCTACCGAACTTATCCAAGGAATCATCGAGGCTGGTCCGGCCGCCCTGGTCGCCGCCTTGGGTCTGGACCCTTCTTGGGTCCCTCTCTCGAGGCCGCGTTCCCTCAACTTGCAGATACCCGTGATGGCAGCCACTAAGTGCCGACGCAGCAGACCTCTTGGTATACTAATTATCTTTCATCGCGATTGGTGCATTTGTCGTGGAACCAAACGTAGTTAGAATTCTCAAAAATTTCTTTTTGTTCACGGAAAGAACGGTTTTGCTGAAGTATTCTGACTAAAAATTTAGTCAGAATATAGATAAATACAGATCAGTAAATAATTATGATGGACAATTCAAAATAATTATGTAGGACGCCCAAGCTGTTTGCTAGGATGTCAAAACTTTTTGCAGCATTATCATTATGCTTCAGCGTCCTACATAATTATTTTGGATGGTCCAACATAATTATTTTCAGATCTGTATCTGGCTAAATTTCTAGGTACTTCAGCAAAACCGTTCTTTCCGTATTCTTGAAATGTTTCTATTATGCACTTAAGTAGTTATGCACTTGGTGATGTTATACGCCAATGATGCTATGCAATTTAAAGCGATAAGACAAAACCGCGACTCGCCATCTCTTCTCGGGACTGCTCGACCGAATTGTTTGCAGCGCAAAAACCGTCGGAGGAAGAGGGCAGCGAGAGCCCGGAGAGCGGTAATCGCGACGAGGGCTACTCGACCATGTCGAGCGACGTCCAGGGTGAGGGCACGCGTCAGGAGCCGTCCGCGCGCGGCCTTGAAGATCTGAAGGAGGCCACCGACGAGACCGAGGCCGACGTGTCGCCGGACGCGCGTCTCGTCGCCCTCGACGCCGGCGACCCGGACGTTCTCTTCCTACCTCTGAATCTCACCGTGGGCATCAATCCGCGCCACAGCTATCCGCCGACTAAGGATCTGCTGCCCTATCAGCACGTGATGCGCAGCTTCTCCGACAGCCACCTCTGTCTCAAGCTCACCACCACCACCAATTTCACGCCGTACAAACTGCCCAGCCCCGTGGGCTCGTCCTCCCTCTTGCTGGTGGAAGAGGAGGGCTGGGACGCTGAGTATGTGCAACAATGGCTCAGGTTTGTGTTTGCTATATATATGTATATCTCAAAGGGCGTATAATTGCTGGATTATGAAGACTTCATTAGGGAAATGTAAAAGCGAAATGTATGAGTGTAAGTAAATGGAAATATGACTCTTTCATATGTCTTCCATTCTTCCTATTTTATCAAAGTCATTATCTTCTTCTGAGAGATTTATTAAAGATGCTAGCAAGTTATATTGTTACTTTCACGTGTCATAAATTAATTAGAATATTATTGAGTTTAGTATAATAATAATAAATCAGATTTTATATATATATATAAATTCTAATATATAATCTAATTTTTATATTAATATATATATGTATATATACATATAATACATAATATAAATATATATGTGTTAATATAAAAATGAGATTATATATCAGAACTTATATTCGAAAAAACATTTCTCAAGAATATTACACACAAATTAGTAATAAAGCTTTTATATATTTATATAATTCGTATTACGGTTTTGCAATTGCATATTTTACGAAATCGATACAACCAGAAGGAACGAACAATCGTATTCTCACTAGAGCCGGTAGATTACTGATACAACCAAAACGTGAAAATACGTCGGAATTGATCACCACGCGCGGGTTTCAGGCTCGATGACAGTAGAAGCGCGCAACAACATCGAGATCTACTCGAATTGGAGTACGACAGGGCGGAGCTAGAGGATTGGAGTTTCTCCCTGTCCACGGAGGACCTCGTACAAAATGAATCCGCAATGTGGAAGGAGCAACCAGCTACTACAAACACGCCCGCCCTGCCGGCAATCAAGGAGCATAATCTCCTGGAATTGGAGGAGGACGCGAACGAGTGCCTGTGGAACGGCGCGAGCTATCTCGCCGACAGGACCGGAGGAGAGCTGGTATGTCGATTGTACGCGATATCGATCGACGTCTACGACTTGGTTATCCGAATAAAAATGTCATTTGCATGAAGAGTCTAGTCTATTGCGATCTGATTAATTCGAATGATGCAGGCGCATATATCACAAAGTAAATTTACAAAAGAGTTAATTCTTAAGGAATTAGACTTTATCTTTGCGACTTGCGATTATTTAACATTTGATATCAAAAATATTTGTCTCAATATCCTAAATTAGCGAACAGTTATTTGCTTGTCTCTTATTTGTCCTTATCTTTAAAGTTTTGTTAAAAATTTTAAAAGTATTTCAAGATACATAATAATAATACATGATTAAACTGGACTCAATTTAAATCAGTGAAACAATGAAATCATGAAATCAATTTCATTTAATGAAGTCAATGCGATTTTGAAATATATGTTACACTAACTCTTTCAGTTAATCATGATCTTTTAATTCCCAGGTTGCGCTTTTAATGGACGCGAGAGCGACCGGACCCTGGCCATACGCCTCGAGTCCCGGTGCGTCTTGGAGCAGCGAGGAGGGTGCCCTAGAGAACTCGAGCAAGCGTTCGTCGGCAGCTCTCTCCGGCTGCAGCGACGATCCCGACACTCCGTCAATCGGCACGGATTTCACCAGGGACTTTTACCGGCTAGTAAAGTTCGAGAGTACCAAAAGCCTGGCTAGCACGTCGTCCAAGAGCGGTAGACCGCCACCGGACAGAGAACAAGCGCTTCAGAGCGTCCTGTCTTTCATCGCCGAGCAACAGATGTACCTCGCGGAGTTACCGAACAATCCCGTGGAACCGCAGAACGTGTCTCACTCGACCGAAGGTGAGATTATAATCAATCGTATTCGCTAATTAAACAGAAAACGTTGCGCTGTCTATTTTCCATCCAAATTATTGTTGACGTAATTATAATACGAGAGAAAATAAAAGAGCAATTAATTAAAAGGAACTTTTTCGTAACACAGCGATGAAAGATTGGAATTAAAATTATGAAGAAGCTATTAAAAAATATGTTTTAAATCGCGCCACTTACAGAAGTGGGCACTAGCAAAAGTGATTCCACGGGGGAGACGAAGATAGCGGAGATGGAAGGATTGTCCGTACAAGAAAGCAGTACTGGAAACGCGATCGAAACGAGCAGCAACGATGAGCTACTCGATCAAATACAGGTACCACCATTGGCACCCGAGGAGAGGATTGTAAGCACCGTGTCGTGTAACGGCGGTATCACGTATACGACGGTAGCTCCATCAGAATTGGGAGCCGTTCCTGAGGAGGACGAAGAGGCCGCGACTTCCTCTACGCCTAGTACGGTTGTAAGTTTTTGCTTCTGAATAGTATTCAAATTTATGGAGGAAGAAAAAAGCGGCATCCATGCAATTTATTCCTTTTTTTCCCCGAAGAAATAATTTCTTTACTTGAAGGAAAAATTTATACGAAACTTTTCAATATTGATTACTGATATAATATATAATAATGTATAATATAATATTATAAAACAATGTATAATTAGTTATTAACATATTAATTTATAATTATGTAGAGTTATTATAGTTATGTAGAGTATTTATATTTATAATTATGTAGAGTTAATGCTATAGAGAATTAATTTTGTATTTATAAACAAAATTCGTAATTTAATTTCTAATGAAATGCTTTGCTATAATAACGATTGCGTCATATTCATGCAGGTCAGCCCGGCACGAGCGACGCTTCTTATTGAGGGTAGAGATCGAACATTGAGCTTCCATGAGCGCGCCACGTCTAAGGACGTTATAGACGAATTGAACCGCATGATTCGCAAAGGCGAGGATAATACTAACGCTGTCGCTAATAACGAGTCACACTTATCGCTGGAGAAACTGGATCTCGCTTGCTGCTGTCCGACAGGATGGGTTCACGTTGAACGTGACATTGACTTCACCGACCCTAAGGTAAGCTGCCCGCGGAAACATAAAACTGAATCATAGAAATTTTAAGTAACAGATAAGTAATAGAATAATGCTCGCAAATAAAGTATGCTCTGATGATTTCAATCAATTTGCGGATATAAAAATTGATCGCTATAAATTATTTGCTTAATAAAATACAGTAATCTTTCAGTTAAAGCTCCCACAAAAGAAAGATGTTACGTAAATTGCTTTACTTCATTATGCTTTTATTAACACGTGAAAATAAATGCAATACTGATCGCTACACTTTCATTTAGGCCAGAGCCAATCTCTTAGACGTGATGCTAGCAAGCAGCGAAAGTTCCTCGGCGACATCGAGCAGCGGTTCGGCGGGCAGTGACTCGGGGGATGAACCACCTGATTACCGCCACTTGCATAGATTACACCGATACCGACGGCAAAAGAAAGGTATTCGTCTTCGGGAATCTACTCCGTAGACACTTTTGCCATGCCGTTTTCGCGCATCACCACTCACCACCTTTGCGCAAAACGCGTAATTTATAAATGCGATCTCTGTCATTCTTAGCGCCTAATCCTTAGCTAACACTTTCTATCAACAACTGTTTAATACTCTCATTACGCTTTTTGTTTAAAGTTGTACCGAAATTTACTAATCAACCCCAGCGTGGAAAGGTGCAAAAAGCTTGAAGTTAAAGCATTTCATTAACAAAAATCCAATATTGGATGTCTATACGTCGTAAATATGCAGAACATCTGAATTGTCATTTTATACATAATTCATTTTGGTGAATAATATGCTGTTATATTGGTTTTAGATTATACAGGTTTTATACCAGAATCAATTTAGTTTTAATTGTAATAAACGAATTTAAGTATCGAATACTTTAGTAATTAAATCTCGGATTATATTTATAAGAGTCAATCTTGTATCTTATATATCTTATTTGCGAAATTGCATTATTGAATTTCAAAGAAAGAATTCATATATACAAATAAATAATGGTTCTCAGATATTCTTACGCTTATATATATTTACACGTATAGTCGCCCAACGTTGGAGGAAATAAGCTTGATGACGCTTTAGAGAGTTCTGTAGGTGGTGTGCGAACAGCGCTTTCTCTTGTAAGCTTAAGACGGCAACACGTCCACACCCTTCTCACCACAAAATCGACGCCTCACTGTTACACGTCACGTCACACACGTACTCGATTGAGCGGCTGTTTTGTCTACTCTCGCAGTTACTTTAGACACTCGCAATTAACACAGTACAATTACAGTACAATCAGCGTCACTATTCCCGCTCGCGTCCAGTAGCCTTTTCGCTGTACATAGCCTTTTCCATATTTTCTGTTCAGATGGTAGCTCCTACGCGGTGTGCTTTGATTGTCACAAGAAAAGCTACGTAGTTCGGCTTAGTGACGATCAGTTTCTATAAGCGACATGACCAATTGGGAGGAATGCATTGCCGCGCCGGGGAACCTATTTCGTCCTGAACTGAACCACGTGTTACGCCCACAACGGACTGACCATTGGTTTATACTAACAGAATTATTAACTGGCAGTGAACGTTCCTGGCGTAGCGCCTTCACGCAATTCCATCTCTCCGTCTCGTTCACGTGTATTTGCGTGGCCTACTTGGCACACATTGCCGTCCGAAAGTCTTGGGACAAGATACAGAAAGGTACATTGAATATAAATGAATATCGATCATATATATATATAATCAAAATGACAAAACGTATGTGTATATAATCAAAGAGGGAAATTACACTGTGTAATTAAACGTAGTGCAATTTCTTAAATGCGTTATATCTAGTTTTATATGAATAATCAAACGCAACGCAACTTAAAACATCCAAAGACTTTTAGACACAAAAGTGCAAATTGATGTGCAAATTTAATATCTTTTCAAAAATAAAGAGATGCGATTGTGTAATATACGAGACTACAAATACGAACATTATATATGTCACTAGAATGAAACAGCTCCTCAAGTGGAATTGCGTCAGGGTATAAATTGAGAATAGTTACTTTCTCTCTCGTTATACTGCGAGCGAATTGATAATCTCTAAATCTTATTGGCACGTGCAAGACCGTTTCAGCATCTTCATCTTACTTCTCGACCGCTTTATTTCATTATACGCCTGTCTATGTTGGGTCATTAATCTCGCTATACTATCGATCATTCTTAATTTCATGGATTGTAACCAACTTGAATGGATTTCTTTTCCTTGCCTCATAGAAGTAACATCTTTTAATATTATATATATGTATGATTAATTTATCATTATTCTCGAGCGAATCATAATCATGTCATATAAAGTACGTCGGATAAATAGCGTGCAACAAATAAAGGCAAATTAGATAATAAATTTGTTAAAATTTATTATTTCTCAAGATTGATACATATATCTTTAGATAATAGCGAAAGAATATTAGATTATCTTAGTTTGTATAAAGTCTGCTGCAATATAAAAGTTAAAATTAAGATCAGAAGTTGGAATGAAAGAATATCCACATATCTTCTGCCTGTCCATGATCTATCGCGTAAAACATATACAACTAATGAAATTGTTACATGCGCGATTTGTCCGACGTTCACCATGCATCATCCACTCGGTCGTGCACCCGCCAAGTACCTAAATTCCACAACAAAAAAGAAATAAAAAAAGAGGTGTAACCGGTGCGGTGGAGCGACAGTGGAAGGCGGAGAGACGATACGGATGGATAGAGGAGGGCATGAGAAAGGAAAGGGAAAGAGAAAGAAAGAACGAAAGAGGAATAGGGAGAGAGGGTGAGAGAGGGAGACGTGAATACGGTGAAAGAGAGTGCTAAGCCGAGCTACTCTGTGTCTGCTAGAGCCGGTATAGAGAGAAGAGAGAGAGAAAAAGAGCGCAAAATCGAGTCGATCGAGTGAAGTCTGAGAGCAGCATCTGTTGACCCGCTGCTGTGTGCCCTTGGTTTCTTCAGCGTCGGCGGCCCAGGCGCACCGCGTCCTCCGGCTGCCGTCCACCTGGGGCTCGTCCCGGCCGTCGATCATCGGCCGCGGCGACGACTTCTTCGTGCGCTACGGGGACAAGGAGCGCGAGGCGGTGGCCTCGTTCGACTTCCTCGACGAGTTCGTCGCGGCGGCGACAACGACGGCGGCGACGGGGCCCTCCTTCTCGCTCGGCTCGGACAGCAGCCCCCTCGACCTGGACGATGACGCGCCGTCCGCCGATCTCAACAGCGACATCATGAAGCTCTCGCCGCTCTAGGGACAACGGCGACGGCGGATCGATTTTGTAAAACACGTGGAAATTTTTGTCTGAACGCGAGCTCTTCCCGGCTGATGAGACGCGATATCTTGATTCTATTAATTAGGCCGGGAAATCTAATCTTGTTTTAACTCTTTTTTAACGAATTATTTTTAATATATTACATTTTTTTTATGTAGAGACGATTTTAAATTGATGAAATTGTAATTTTAAATCGCTGGGAAGAGTCCCGCGAGTCCATTAAACGCGACATCGTCAAATATTCTTCCCAATCACGCCAATTATAGCAAATCAAAACGGCGAACTACCTGAATGTCTGATTCTATCCAATACGCAGTAAAAAGTAAATAACTATTCGCATCGGACATTGTGCTAATGGGCGCGTTCAAACCGGTAAAGCAGCTCGTTGAGCGAATATATTGAACAATAAAATTTCCAAGCTGCTTTGTCGCAGCAGCATATTTTATTTTCATTTTCCAGCTAACGATTTAATTCATTATGGATTATCTTTATTCGTTTCTTAAATAATTCAACATGAACGTTTTCTATATTGGTTAATTTATACTATGGATTTAATATAATAATATTGCTAGCATTCATTAGCTTTTTATTTCATCTTCAAAAATACAAAATGTAATATTATCAGAAGATGAAAATCCGTACGTCGTTAAGAGGAACATACTATTTTTTATACTAGTATACTTTCTAGAGTACATAACTTTCTTTATAACAAAGATTATAGTTATTTCGAAAGCATATGCGTCAGCGATGTACTCTGCGGTTTGTTAATCATACAGCATTTGCAGGCTTGAATGCGTCCAATCTTTCGTCAAAGATCGATTATTTATTTGTAATCGTGTGAGAAATGTCACATTAGGCCAATGTCGCTCGCCATCCCCTTACGATAAACGACGATTTGTACATTATCCTACCTACAATATCCTCGACGCCGCGGTTCGAGTTTCTGAATTTTACAGTCCTGACGTTTTATCACTAAATAATTGAGAAACTCGAAGTGTCGGACGTCGAAGATAGATTTATAGTCTGAGACAAGAGCTTGTCTTGTCTTTTTTTCTCTGCGAGCTTCCTCTTACTCGAGATATAAATAACGCACTGCGGTACAGTCGAAGGTAAACGAAAACTAATCAACTAGGGTATGTTGGCTCGAGTTAGATATAAGCTGGACCCAGATTTGATCCCAGCTTGTTCCTGGCCAGGGCCAGCCTGTGTCAAATTAAGTCCCAGACAACACAAAGTCTAAAATCGGGACATAAGACATCTTAAAGACGTCTTTCAGACATATTTTGTGAAGATGTTTTTAAGATGTTGTATGACCCGATTTTGGACTTTGTGTTGTTTGGGGTAGAACATCCTAATACCTTTTTCAGCGTAAAGTTACATAAATTCTGAGTTATATTCGCACTGTACTTCGGTGCGTTAAACGAAAAGGATCTACTAATGGGTATGTGCGGATAAATATTAATCAAAGAATTAGCGATAAGGATATGTAAGCTGTAGTCGACCTGTGACACTAAAGTAGCGTGTACGATGGAAATCGCCACAATTGGAAGGCTCTCGTACCGGAATGAACGCACTCTGACGACATAGACGTAGATACAACTCATCCTGTAGCCTTTTTACGAATATTTCGGATATTGTATACCGCGATTGTTATTAAAAGTAAGATCTCCGATAGCTTTAAAATTAGATAGCAGTATTCTCTTGCGGATAGCAGACTTATAAAAAAATATATATTCATACATCCCAATCAAGTTTTAAATTAATTAAGAAATTTGCCGCGATTTAATTTCTGAAGACTTAATGTAAGCTTAATTTAATACTTGGAACTTGAAAAATTACGAACTCCATTAACTAATTGACTCTATCGGAGATCTTGCGTTTGATTAAGAGAAACATCATTTCCATCGAGAACGCATTTTAAACAACATTTGAAGTATCATTTAATCATTGTAATGATTTCGAAACGCATCACGGCGCGATCACCTTCCAAAGTGAGCTTAGAGAGCGTAGATTAATAGGTACTCGGCGATTTTCTATGACCCGTTAGATATTTTATACTCCTCTACCCCTTCCCACCCTTCAGTCCCGTCGTCAATCGTCAACGAGCGTCAAGAGCCGCGAATATCGTTAATTGATAAGTCGGTCCACGCGTGATGAACTATTTTCTTCTGTCCTTAGAGATAAGAACGTAAACGAGCCTGTACATTTCGCTTCCGAACTTTGTAACATAGTAGATTGTGAGGGAGAGAGAAAGAGAGAACGAGAGCGAGAAAGGTTTTTCGTGCGTAGAAAAAAAAATAACGATTACTTCGTTGCGTGAACGAAGACAGCGAGTCACACTTCGGCGTAATTTGTGCGAAATTCGTCGCTCCGGGACGAGCGAACTTCTGAGTAATGCGTTTGGTCGGATTGTAGGCGTAATATCATTAGCGTACGTACATTTAAGATAATGAGTCGATAAGGATCGAGATATTTTACACGTAGCTGTATACCCGCATGACGAGGTTCAATATTCGAGGTGGAGAGGCTGCACGGACGTTAAAAGTTGTCCTGCATTTGCTCGCGTTGCTGCTGTTCTAGTCAAGCAAGTGAGACCACGATTTTGTTTTACAATCTTGAGCCTGGTCACGTTTATCAACCCTACACTGCATTACCGTATTCGTTATTTATATAACAGGCATTGATTAATAGAAAAGTCATCCGAACAATTTGGGAAATTTATTTAAGCTACGAAAAGTCTGACGATTTCACGGATTTTTAAAAATTATCTTTTTAACATCATCTTCTCCTGGACAACATTTGAGAATAGTTTTAGAAATATTTATGATCTTTATCATGATCTTTGTGATCTACGTTAATGATATTTCATACGGTCACGACCGTATTTAAGATGATACAGAAGATAAATATAAAACGATTAAATTCTATACATATATATCACTGTTATTATTTATTAAATAATAATATGGATCTAATAAGCGCGGTGAGGAATTATCATTAATAATTGTGTAAAAAGAAATTTTCTAGTTTATATCGGCATGCCGTGCAGGGTTAATTAGTGTTAATTAGTGGTGATCTTAAAAGATTATTTCCGCTGCCGCTATATTAATCCCAATCGAGAGACCGTAATTTATTCGAGTATTTATTTTAATCATAATGCAAAACTGGTTGTAGAGGAGTAAAACTCCCTTCTCGAGGAAACAACTTTCGTCCTGCAGCCTGAAAATAATAGACTAATGATATAGTTTTAAGATGTTTGTAAGTTCTACATTGGGGACAGCAATGTCTCCATCTTTATTCCCGGTCGCAGTAGCAGCGAAGTCAAACGATAATCGCGTGAAATAAGACTTGCTGAACGACGATGTACATAGTATGTATCATAGCTCAACGCAAATGTAAGTTATCCTTTCTTGAACTTAATAAATAACGACAATATATGAACGTAAAAAGAAAAAGCTTGTAACCGATTGTCGTTATTTACATTCATTTATACATTTATTTAATCCTTAAAGAGGAAAATTAGCTTTATTCGCGCAGTGTCGAACGTACGAAACGATCTTACGTAATTACATAAGAAACTTTTTTCTTTTCATATTTTCAGACTTTTGTCGAAAACAGGTGTAAAGTTGAGTCAAGGAACGACAATATATTAAAACGATATATTACGACAATACGGTATTAAAAAGCATATAGTCGTTTATAGAAAAAGGGAAGATAGGAACATGGTCTAAAAAATAAAAGTTTTAATAATAATATTCATTTTTAGATAGCGCATGAAACTTTGCATTATATTTCTCTTGAAGAAGTCGAAAAATATCAAGAGCTAGCTGGAAATATCTTGTTGGAATTACTTCAGCGCGAATTAATAGCGTGTTTCTTGATGTTTCATCTTATTCCTTCTTTTTATAGAGTTCACCAGGCATAATGCGACGATCATACCGATCAACTGAAAAGGATGAAAAAATAGACGCACAATTACTGCAAAATGTTCGCAAATCCACAGACATAATCTTGGTAGCAGAAAATTTATGTTTTAGCATTAAAAGTTTCTGAATAGGGATATAAAATCATAATTATTATCTCGTCGTGTTTCTTTCTATCACATATTCGATACAATGATTTTCCAACTTTATGTGATCTTTTGTGCCGTTTATAGCATCTATTTACCTCAACTGCGGTGAAAATCAGGACGAAGACGCTTATTAGGTAGATTCTGTATTTCACTATAAAATTGAACCAATAAGAATTTATCCTATATTGGCAACCGTATTTTGATATTACATCATTCTTAGTACACGTTGTCTTCCAATTATAGCAACAACTGCTCGGGATTATACCTATATGTTCATAATCACGATAGGAGTAGTAACCACAGCAATCGAACTGCAAAAGATTATTTTACGTTGTAATACTGATCCGATTTGTGAATATACTTGCATTGCATTTATTCAGACATTTAATGTTACAGTCAATTATGGTATTCAAGATATAGATGTTTTATAGTAACTTATCACACGCAGCTTGATTGAAGACTCGAATAATACTTGATGTATTTGCATGCTACGTGCGTGAAAAGGTATATTATTTCTTTCAAATCTTACTTTGTTCTGAATATGATCTATATATGTCCTGTCCTCCCATCGGAAAATGTAATTATTCAAGGCTTTCTTAAAATGCACTCCTTCATCCTCTGGCACCACTACGAGGTAGTAAATTGCGGCGGTTGATTGCACGATCAGTATAATCAAGAATACAACTGCAAACTGTCCGGAAGCATCAAGTCATTAATTTCTTCGATCAACTTGATCTTTTTTTTCGGGTAATAAAAATCGTTTAAACTCTCCACGAGTTTACCCTGATGAAAAAAGTTCTCATAATATCTTATAATATTTTTAAGAATTTATCATGTCTTAATTTTTTATGAAGATTTCAAAAAAATATCTTGAACTTTTTCAAATTTTATAAGCTTTCTTCAGAAATTGTAGAATGAGAAATCTTAGAAATCTTAGAATATTTCAGAATTCACATACGTTTTAGAAAAATTCACATACGTTCAAGAATTCTCGAAAAGATGTATATTTTCTCAGAACAGTCTGAAAAGTGTTCCAATTCGTATAAAAAATCTGAGAAATTTTCTAAAAAATTATAAAATTATACAAAAATTCTGAAATTTATATGTATAAAAATTCTGAAAAATTATATGAAGAATTCAAAGAAAAATTTTCACCAGGGTAACAATCGCGAATATCACGAATGCACATTGTCGTTTAAAAAGATATCATTGAGCGATGATAAGGTATGCGAGCGTGTTCTCGCATGATAAGAGCGAGAAGACTTCAACTTTGCGTAAGAAGATAACGCTCGCCGAGAAGCTCACCATGACGGTCGTGCCGGAAATATTGCAGGTCGATTGATTCCTGAATTTTGTATTGTTGAAAAACAGTACGCTGAATAGACCGCCGCAGAAGGCGAAAACAATGAGGATGCAACTGATACCGATTAGCATCTCCAACGAAATCTCTGCGTCCTTCTTCCATGGCACGATGACTATGTAAAGACTTTGGACCTCGAGATACACTACAGTAGTCCAGATTAGAGTGCACAGCCCACGTAGCTGCAATAAGACGTTTCGTACTTCTGCATCATCGTATATAAGCGTATATCTCCAATCTTGTTTCTATCAGGTAATACACTACCGCTCAAAAATATTTGCCTACTCTAATTTTTACATGAATTTTTTTTTGTTTTATTTCTATTCTAATTCCGTTATATATTCTCTTTATATGTGTAGAATGAAAAATTTTGATCTATCAAACATTATTATTACATTCATTTTCATTAATCTTTTGAATTTCTATCATTTAATTAAGGAAGATAAAGTGGGCCAATACTTTTGAATGGTAGTGTACGTATACAAAATTCTACAATATATTCAATTTAATGAAGCTTCTACACTGAGAAAAATTTTTTCAAATGAAAAAATGTATTTTCTTAAAACCATATCTTTTGATACAAATATTTGTTCTATTTAAGTAAAAATATTTAATTTTAAGTAAATACACATGTTACCTTAAGTAATATTATTTTGTACTTTTACATTTTTTACATTTAAATAAATATTTTATAAAAATAACCTAATAATATTATTAAACTTAACTAAATTGTTTTCTAATATTAAAAAATCTGATTATCTTTAATATTAAAATGATTTAACAGTAAATATTTTCTAGGACGAAAAGAAAATAAATATTTAATTAAAAATTATAAATATTATAAATATAAATATTTCAATCAAGAAATTTTACGACGAATGCAAGTAAATAAGCTATTAGGACCCACCGAGTACATTTTTTGTGTTAAGTAAAATTTTTTGTATCAAGATATTTTTTCTCTCAGTGTAAGATACTTCTCTTTATTGGACATGGACGATTATAATCAGTCTACTATAATAATAATAATTAGTGAGGACAAACATTTGTAAATGCGGCAAATTCTGCTTTGCAATTCTTATAACGATACGGCAATATTCGTAAAAATAACGACAAAATCATTTTACTTTAATAGTTATCAGATTGTCAGAAAAATGGTGAGTAATCTATTTTCGTGTTTATGTTAAAGATAAAGACAACGATTAGGTCATTCAACATTGTGGAGGTGAATCAGTGTTGGGAAATTGAAAGTGGCATATTGCACGATTAAATTCAGCGTTCATTCCTGTAATATTCGAAGTCGCGATTGATAATTTAATAATTTTTATCTTACTATATACATGAAAGTTACACAAATTAATAAAATTTATAAATTATAAATTTTATTTAATTAACTTTGATTTTATAATTTTATTATACAGGGTGGTCCACGCAATTGGGTCGGGTTATATCTCGAGTTTGGTTAGTGATATAAAAAAGTTGTAGAGGAAA
>NJRQ01000068.1:714521-756970 GCA_003063805.1 Aphaenogaster ashmeadi
TTCTTTATTAGCGTAATCTGTTCAGAATGAACTCAAAAAGAATTCCTTTCCAATAGTATTCTTATAGAGGATAAAAAGAATTCCTTTTGTATCTGGAAAAAGGGCTCAGAACTGATGATATAAAAATGAATCCTTTTTTAACTCTAGAGAGTACTTTTAGAATTGAAATGGGAAAAATAATTCGTTTTATAATTTGGGAATTCAAAAAAAATTCTTTTCGGATTTTCTTTGCTATCTGGGCGCCCAGATAGCACAGGTGATCGTTATGAATTCAAAAAGGATTCACTTTTTTAAATTCTTTATTAGCGTCCCATATAGCACATGATATTCGGAGAATATTCTAAGAATATTCTAGAATATTCGAGAATATTCTAGAATATTCGAGAATATTCTAGAATATTCGAGAATATTCTTAGAATATTCTCAGAATATCATGTGCTATATGGGGTAATCTGTTCAGAATGAACTCAAAAAGAAGCCCTTTCCAATAGTATTCTTATACAGTATAAAAAGAATTCCTTTTGTATCTAAAAAAGGGCTCAGAATTGATGACATAAAAATGAATTCTTTTTTAACTCTAGAGAGTACTTTTAGAATGGAAATGGGAAAAAGAATTCATTTTATAATTCGGGAATTCAAAAAGAATTTTTTGGGGATTTTCTTTGCTATCTGGGCGATGTTCGTTTGGAGGAAATACCGTCGAGAGTACTTGCAAACAGGTGTGCATCGCTGGAGAATACCGTGCGGAGAATTTCTTTCTTGTTCTTTTTACTTCCGAAAGTAACCCAAATAGTATAGGTGATCGTTATGAAGACAAAAAAATTCTTTTAAAATCAAAGAGAATAAATTAGGAGCATAATGAGCCAGACTAGATATTAATACCAATAAGAATTTTAATAAAGTAATACAATAAAAATAAAAGATAGGATTTAATGATATCAAACGTTTCGACCTTTAAATAGATCATCTTCGGTGTAAACGATCAAAACAAAATGAGTTGTCATAAGTGATTAAATTATATACAAACATAAATTATGTTCTTAATTTGTTTTCTTTGATTTTAAATCTTTGTGATCCCCTTAGAAGTTATCTTATTATTTAATTTTAAATTCACTTTTTTTAATTCTTTATGAATTAGCGTAATCTGTTCGAAATGAACTAAAAAAGAATCCCTTTCCAATAGTATTCTTATAGAGTATAAAAAGAATTCCTTTTGTATCTGAAAAAGGGCTCAGAATGACATAAAAACGAATCTTTTTTTAATTCTTAAGAGTACTTTTAGAACAGAAATAGGATGGAAAAAGAATTCATTTTATAATTCGGAAATTCAAAAAGGATTCTCTTTTCTATCTGGGTGTTCATTTGGAGGAAATACTGTCGAGAGTACTTGCAAACAGATGCACCGTTGGAGAATACTGTGCAAAATATTTCTTTTAAAATTTTTTACTTCCGAGAGTAAAACCCAGGTGATCTGAGAAATTTTCTAAAAAGTTATAAAATTATACAGAAATTCTGAAATTTATATAAAAATTCTGAAAAATTATATGAAGAATTCTAAAATTTTCACCAGGGTATAAAATAAAAAACATCCATGTACCCATGCCTATCGTCGCAAAAGCAATATCGATATCGAATACATCGTATCGTTGATACATCGAGATATCGACACTGCCATTGTGTGTATTTATATGGGTGAGAGACTAACCATCTCTGATTGAAGATAGGTTGAGACAAAGCAGCAGAGTAATAATCACTATTTGTCAAAGTTATGTCTAAGTGATCGGCGGATCGTAATTGGGATCAAGAGATATAATTAATCAGCGTCCAGTTAGTACATTTACTTTACGGTAATCCTATCGACAGTTGACAGTTCTTCTTCTTCTGTGTGCTTAACCTCACGAGCATGAAAAAAGTCATGTTTACCGGAGAATGTACTGGCTATGGTATTAGTAAATTATAGATTTTAACGAATTGAATATCGCGATACACAACGATCTCTTATTTACATCTTTAAAGTCATCTCTCTTGTGGTCGATATAATCCATGTGACTCATATTTGTCGCACTAAGTATACAATCTGGTATTATAATAGAATACGGGCTACGGAACTGTCTTATTATCGCTCTTTCCTTTTCTCTAATTATTAATGTTGTTCTCTTGACAGAATGGCTGGCCCATCCACCGAGCAGAGTAGTATCGCCCAGAAAACATGGGAAATCTCAAACTGCATCGAAACCATCAGCACCATGGATGAGATTTACAGATACGACAAGAAGGAGCAACAGGATATATTAACTGCCAAACCATGGGAGAAAGAGTAAGGATACTACTAACCTGTACACGCGTGAACCAAAAGCATTAACTATAATCGGACATTTTCTCTTATGTATAGTCCCCATTTCTTCAAGGACATAAAAATATCTGCGTTAGCTCTGTTAAAAATGGTCATGCACGCACGATCTGGTGGAACACTGGAGGTAATGGGCCTCCTACTTGGTAAAGTAGCAGCGAACACGATGATTGTAATGGATTCCTTTGCATTGCCAGTCGAGGGAACTGAAACTAGAGTAAACGCTCAAGCCCAAGCTTATGAATATATGACAGCATATATAGAAGCAGCTAAGCAAGTATGTACACATTTTGTAAAAGTACTTCGTAAATATACAAAAAGTACTTTGTAAATATATAACAATAATCTACAGTTTGTAATAATTTATTCTTTAGGTTGGTAGGTTAGAGAATGCGATTGGATGGTATCATAGTCATCCCGGATATGGCTGCTGGTTGTCTGGTATTGATGTATCCACCCAGATGCTCAATCAAAATTTCCAAGAGCCATTTGTTGCAATTGTCATCGATCCCGTGAGAACAATCTCCGCGGGAAAAGTTTGTCTTGGTGCATTCAGAACTTATCCCAAGGTACGTCTCAGATTATAATGTTTTTGAGAATTGGAATTAATCATTCTTCTGGAGGAAAATCAGAGATGTGTTTATCTCGGTTCCAGAATTATTCGATGACATTGGCTTCATGTTCTCTATTGCAAGAAATCATTTCATTCAATTGTATGTTATTTTCAGGGATATAAACCTGCCAACGAGGAGCCGTCAGAATACCAGACGATACCATTGAACAAGATCGAGGACTTTGGTGTTCATTGCAAGCAATATTATTCCTTAGAAGTATCCTACTTCAAGTCTGCGTTAGATAGACGACTACTAGACTCATTATGGAATAAATACTGGGTGAACACTTTGAGCTCTTCTAGCCTATTAACGAACGCGGACTACACCACCGGCCAGATATTCGATTTGTCGGATAAATTGGAACACTCGGAATCGGCTTTGGGTAGAGGATTTGTCTTAGGTGGCACGGATCCTCATGATCGCAGTACAGTGGAAAAACTCATAAAAGCGACCAGGGACAGTTGTAAAACCACCATTGAAGTTATTCACGGTTTAATGGCGCAAATTATCAAGGACCGACTGTTCAATCACGTCGGTAGTAACGCATCTTGTGATCCTCAGCAAAAATAATAATATTCAGCATAATGTGTGTGATAATAAGTCTGCTACGAAATGTGTATTTGTAATAAAGATATGTACCCTCGTTTAAAGTCGAGATCTTTGGAACGATTATTTTGCAATATACTCGGTCAGAATTTCTTGGTTCATCAGAACTGTTTTCCCTCAAGAAACTTGTTTAAGATCGAGAATTGAAATATCAATATTAATTATTACAGTCGAGAGAGATTATAACTCTGAGAGAGTTATATAACTCTCAAGTATACGAATGGCGTAATTTAAAAACGTAGTGGAATAAAAATACATTTTATTTTCACACCTTGATTCGCTAGAAAGTATATACAGCATTTTTATCATTAATCAATATCCTCATGTATGTATTTATATATTTATAGGTATGTTTATAAAACTAATATGTAATATTCAGAACAAGTAGGCAGAGCAAAACCCCCA
Source organism: Aphaenogaster ashmeadi (assembly GCA_003063805.1). Lineage (NCBI taxonomy): Eukaryota > Metazoa > Arthropoda > Insecta > Hymenoptera > Formicidae > Aphaenogaster > Aphaenogaster ashmeadi. The sequence continues at coordinate 718,497 of NJRQ01000068.1, forward strand.
CTGAAGGGCTGACGCGCTGTGTCACAGACTTTAAGGACAAGGCCACTCAGAAACGCACACCCACCTGTTCTATTTTATATATTCCTATACCTCGCGCGCGCGCGCACTCATATCTCGCACAACATATGAGGGACGGAGCTAAAATGCATACAGTTAGATACTCAATCAATTGTAAACCTAATCGAGAAGTTATACATAAGATATCCCGGTTAGAAATCAGTAGGAAACGTACGACTGAAAGAAATGTGCCGGAACGGCGCTCTTGAGAGATGAATCCTTATGGTATGTACATATACATTTACACCTACGTCGTATCACGCTATGATGTCACATTGGAGCGATTTAAATAATTAAGTACAACAGCGCGTTTTATAACTTAATTCATAGAAAAGTCTAGAGAGAAAATAGATGTCTTGCCAACATTCTATTGCTCTCAACGTGTATTATTTCTTTCTAACTTGTATACCTATTATAGAGCTTACATTTGTCGCTCGTCATCGGCAGATGTGAAAATTCGACAAAGTAAGTATAAAGTCGTACGAATATTATGTTAAATGAGCGAGTCTTTTTCCGTACATTTCTCTCTTCGTTATTTGATATATATGTACAAGTGATATCTCTGACACTGTAAAGTGTAAATAATTCGAATTGAGTAGTAAATAGTAAAATTAGAATCCCAAAATTAGATAGTAAAAATGTACATCGTTAACTTCGCCATTAATTTTATGTTAGTGTTTACTACAACTTAAAAGGTAGACTATTGCCGACATATACATACACAATTATCCTTCCTTATGTTGTGACTTTCATGAAAACAATGATGTAGAATTGGACGACGTTCGTCCACGGTTCGCGGATATGAAATCGATCTTGAAACGTCGAATATCGCATTTCCATTTTATAGAATAATTTCGCAGCCACGTGGAGATACCGCAGTTATGACTCTGCTTTACATCATAATTGTTATGATATACAGCCTTGGCCAAAAGTATTAGGCACCTATATTTTTTTCGTTTATCTGAAATTCTTTTACCTGTATTGTTTCCTATTGGTTATCGGCATGATACATAAGTTTAAAGGGTTCTTGAAACAAAGAATAATTCACAGCAAGTGCCATAAATCAATTTTTTAGCTTTCAAATAAATGAAAAATATAGGTGCCTAATATTTTTTACCAAGGCTGTATGTTAAAATCAATTTATTTAAATTATGCAGTATAGCGAAACACCCTTGGCGTTTCGCGCGGATTAATATCGTTCGGACACGAATTCGAAGAGGTTTAATTGGACCGCTAACGGAACATCGATATTTCTTCCGTAATAACAGATTTCTCGCACTGTCAGATGCAAAGTTCAACATGCATACATACGCGCGACAGATATAACATGACACTCAGAATTCAGCCCTCCAATGTTACTCTGTACTCTGAATACAAATTCGAAACTGTGTACTCGCGCTATGCACGTAACACACTCATGCACCGTAGGCGTCGCGTGTGTATGTATACAGGATGGTCCGTTTGTGGTACAACAGGCAAGAGGTTGATTCTTCATGAAAAAGTAAGTCGAAAATGTAGAATAACGTTTTTTTATACGAGGCTTTGTTTTCGAGATAATCGAATTTGAAAATTGACATATTTTGACACAAAATATAAAATATCTTGTAAACTATTCATTTTTTGATAGTCGTACTTTAATACTTTTATGCACAAAATAACAATGAATCAATTGATGTAAAGAAAACACTTGGTTGCCTTTAAAAAAAAGTATGTAATTGCATATTACAAATTATATAAATTTTTTTTAAAAGCAACCATATGTTGATGTTACACCAATTGATTCATCTCGTTATTTTGTGCATAAAAGTATTAAGGTACGGTTATCAAAAAATGAATAGTTTACAAGATATTTTAATTTTATGTCAAAATATGTCAATTTTCAAATTCGATGTTATTAAAAACGAAGCCTTATTGAAAAAATTTCATTTTGCAATTTCGACTTATTTTTTCATGAAGAATCAGCTTCTTGCCGCCACCCTGTATTTGTGTGTATGTGGATGTGTGTATATATGTATCCCCCCCCAATGATATCTCTCTCTCTCTCTCGAAGATGGAAACGTAGATATTATCATATTTGCGTTAAATCGATAGTTCTATCTTGTACACATATAAAGAGTCCCATCTCCCGCGTTCTCTTTTTTCTATTTCTCTTATCGCGATTCCCTCGCCTCTTCAACGTCACTGTGATTATCTAATATTTACAAGACGATCATTCGCGAGTCGTCCGCGATATCTTACAAATACAGCGGTAGAAAAGATCGTTTCTTTTTTTGTTACAGCGAGAGTTAAGTGCCTTCTCGTAGATAAACTTTTTGGGGCAGCGACAGAGCACTTTCGGTGACGGAACCTCCCTCCGATCCCTCCGGGTTTTCTCATGTTCTGTTGTTCTCGAGTGGCGTGTGATGTGTTTCTGTTGTCTTATTCATTTCCCTATGTCTCCTCGTTTTCTATCTCATTTAGCCTACGTGAGAAATTACGCGCTAAATTAGTAGCCGTAAAACAGCGGGAATGCAACCAATCGGAGTACATCTCCACAACTCCCTCCGCGTGTTTCGGTTAGAAAAAATATTTACATCTTTCTTCTCTCTTCCTTTCATTTTCTCCACACACGTGCGGCACATTACGAGAACGAAGCACTTGCACTCTCCCATTGTAACCGAGCTACGCGAGAACGATAGACAACAGCGATGATACAAAACGTAATTTTTCGAAAGATCGCGGAGTTAATATCACATTACCCGCGACAGCCTTGATACACGCGTCGGAGAGAATTAATACTTTACTTTTCATGGCGAATGAGTTAGAATATACCGAACAGATCGCGCGCGAAATTAAATTATCATACTTTTTGACATACCCAAAGTCTCCCTTATAAAGTTTAGGTCATGCCTTGTCGGTGCCGCGCATACAAGGATTTAATTGCTTAATTAATACAGTCTGTGTTAGATATATCCATTTGCCAAGTTGTATGTTTCACTGTTCCCGACAAAGAGACGAAATTGCGTTTCTCCATCTTCCTCGCAGTCCCCTTTCAAGACTCGATTAATTATTTTTAGGCAGGCATATGTACAAATGTGTTTTGTAAATCATCTTGTCACTGCGATGTTGAAACGGGAAAGTTATTGACTTCCGTCTGTTCCAAAACTGGTCCGGTCGGGCCCGTATACGATATACGCAGTCTCATTCTTAATTGTGCCTGGGGAACAAAAGAGATTATCGATTAGAGGCTAAAAGCTCATACGACTATTCTGTAGAAATAATGTATTGAAAACTGACTCTATTCATATTTGTCACTCTCAAAACTTGAGTTACTTGACCAGACGGCGGAATGACAGTACTCGACGGCGATAACATTTGTAGTTGGAATGTCTGCAAGCAGGAAATGTACGATAAACATGTTAATTTGATGTACGACAGATAATCGTAAATGTAAATGCGTATGTATAGTGTCTAACCCTAGGAACTGCTGCTTGAAACAGAAAATCGGTTAAAATGGTGCTTCCTGAGTTATGAGCCAACATATTTACGATTAACAGATCGGGAATATCGGGCGGTCTCTCTAATTTGAACGTTATTTTGAGCCCCAATTTGTCCAAGACCACCATGCTCGGTAGCTCTGTAACAACGATCACGATTATAATGATATTTGCACGCTAATAAATCCGTGATATTCTTTTAGATTCCGTGACGAACCGTTTTGCACCGGAGTACTTGACGGAGTACTGAGCAATCCATCTACTAAAAAGTTACTATTGTTGGTGGGACTGAATATCGGTGCGGATGACGCCTGCGGTTGAAGTGGTAGCGTGGGAGTAACGGGCGTAGGCGTATTCAAATCCAAACTTCCGAGCAAATCTAACAGGTCATTGTTATGCGCTACCGCGGTCGAGCTCGGCGATGAATTTTTGTTGGTCGTCGCCGCCGGCATCGTCACTCCTACATCCGTAGTTCCAAGTAAATCTAAAAGTGCACTCTGAAAAAAATTAGATATCGGTAGAATTTTTTGTTAAGTTAGCACACTGCGCAATTTATTTATTTTAATATTAATATTTTTATTTTTATTAAATATTATTTTAGTTTTAATATTTAGGTGATATTTTTCGCAACAAGTTCTTTACAGGGTTTTAAAGATGCTATTCGCATTAGTATTAATAAATTGATTATCAATTTAATTATGTACTATTTTCAACTTTAGGGACTGCATTTCAAGACCGACAAAATAGTTTGCGCGTAGTTTGCGCGGCTAAAAAAAATATATATATATATATTCGCGGGAAAAAATTGTTAGGCCAAGATCTAGCCTCGACCGAAAATGACTTATATGTATATATTTGTGTTATTTATATATCGGTCTGTATTTACATATTATTGTTTTAATATTATTAGGAATCTTTTATATTATTCTTAGTTTATAATATACTCATAATTTAAATGAAAAAGATATAATGAGAAATATATATAATATGCGCTTACTGAATCGGATGTAGTCGTGGTTGGTTCCAGAATCGTGGCCTTCTCATCTTCCGGTTCCGGCTCGCCGTTCACCATGCCTATGATACCATTAGCCTGCGGTCGCGCGGTTTCCATCGGCGGCATTCTCTCGAGCAGCGCGGGCCGCAAGTGATCATACTTTCGGAACAGCTGCGAGAACTCGATACCTCTCTGCTGTAATTCGATATGCAAATTGCTACCAAATGTATCTATGATCTGCCGAATTTTCCTGTAATAACAGAACATTGCATGAATATTGCGATTACTTGCGATAGGGATCTCTCTTACATAGATATTATACGGATAATTATGGATGATCGAAAGCGATACTAACTCGTGACCTTTCTGGAACCTCGTGCTCAATTTGGTGAGAGACAATAAGGTGTACTGTTTCGTAACCACAGTGTTCTGCGGATTCCAGAGTAACCTCTGATACACATCAATAACTTCGTCTTCTGTCAACTGATAAAGAAATTTAAGAAATTATAAAATCATATTCGTATATATATATATATAATAATTTTTTTCTCTGTATTGATCATATTTTTCTTGAAAACCATTCGTGATCAATACAGAGAAAAAAAATTATTCAAACATTCCATTAGCAATATTTAGATCTTTTTATGTAAGCGTCACCGTTGTTATAGTTTCGTCTTCTGTCAACTGCTAAAGAAATTTGAGAAATTATTATTCAAACTAGACTTATTATTATTCAAATTTGAAAAAAAATTATTCAAACATTAACTTACACTGATTGGAGTCTCGGCGTCTTCCGATGGTGGACTGTATAACAACAAATCGCCGTATTCACCAATGCACCACGTGGCAACTTGCGCCAAGGGCTGTTTATCGGACGTGTCCGTTTCTAACGCGTGCCACAACGCACTAACGGCGAAGCCCTGCTGTAAATGCGTCTCCGAAATCAATTGTATCGTGCACGCCACCACGTCATCTCGCACGTAATTACCAGCCTGAAGATTAAAAGAAATTTTAATAACGGTAACTAAAGGTATTTATTCAAATGTAATAATGGCAAATAAGGGTTTGATCAAATCATGAAAAAAATTCCCTGAGAATTCCCGAATTTTCCAGGTATTTTTATTAAAAATTCCAGGTAAGATAAGAGAATTTTTTAATGCAATTTTGAAATGAATTTATTTTATTATACGCTCTTTAATGATTCTTTCTCTTATAGTTTTCCACGAGACTATACCTATCCTTTTCTACAATTGGAACTGCGAAACCTATAATATATGGAAGGCTTACTATAGTATAATAACAGTGAATTCTTTTCTGTATTGTCTTTTACAGTCTCGACATTTTATATTATAAAAAAAATGATTAAAGAAACCATTTTTTAAGAAAAAAAGACAGAATTTAAATTTAAAAGTAAAATTCCAAAAATTTCCCTGCTAATAAAATTCCATGAAAATTCCCTGAGTTTCAAAGGTAACAAAGAAATCCCCTAAAAATTTCAGGTTTTCCAAGTTTTTCCAGGTAGTAAACACCCTGGGTAACTTTCTCTCGCGTTCATATATTTCGCATTATGATCCCGTAAAAATACATACCGCGACGAGCACTTTGAAGAGCGTCTCGAGGTGCCAGCGTTTGTTCGGAGCGAATTTCTCCGCGGACATCACAATATTGCTGCTGCATTGAGCCTTGAATTCTGGATCGGCACGTTCCAAGAACAAGAGCAACTCCTTCATCATGTTTCTGATATTATTAGAATTCACAAGCGCGAAGCTCAGCTCCATCGCGCGTCTTCTGATCGATACGTCTGGGTCCTTCAGGCATTCCTGAAATACGCCGAGAGAATATTAATCACGATGAATAACTTTATCTTCATCTTAAAAAAGAAAATCTGTAAATGAATATTTTACTAGAATTGTCGATCGATGCCTCTGCACCGCGCTCGTGTCCACGTAAACCGTCTTCAATAACGTGTTCAAGGCGACGTATCTGATATTCTTGTCGTTATTCAATAAAAATCTGCCCAGTATGTTGACCGCTAAGATTCGAAGCCCGCCCTCCGACTTGATGTCCATGATCGATAGAACCGTCTCATAGAGTATCGTGTTACCGACGTTTTTGTTGGTTTCCGTGTTAGTGGCGACTTGAGCAAGAATGTCGTTCATGGCTTCCGACGCGTCGACGTCGTTGCGTCCCAAAATACGTAGGAGACGCAGTATCTTCACCTGAAGAAACGGATCCGACACTCCGGATACGTCGTGCTCGGGCGAGTATCCGGCTAAGATCAGGTTCTTCAAGATTCTTACAAGATTTGGCACAATCTGCAATGAGATCTTTATTTTATCTCCATTTAATTCCAAAGACCTGTTGTAAACTTCCACTTAACTTGACTATTAACATTGATTACAGGGAACAAGATCGACAGAATAAGCCATTGTGAAATAACATACATACATTTTCATGTAACATGACCAAATATACACCGCACAAATAACATAAGCACTATCTATCATCTTAAAATAATATCTAAAGTCTGATTTCAGCTACTTAAGAATAATAGCCTCGGACGTGAATTATACCATTAAGTATCAATATCATATTGCTACAAGCTATTTAGTAGATAGTAACATGCGATAGTAATAACAAAGATAAAAGAAACAGAGAACTCGATTTCCATGAACAAGCCGAGATAAACATGCAATTATAATGTCATCATGCCAATATATTACAAATATTACATAATTATTACTATAGTAATATTTTTAAACATATATAACTACTTCCATTGATAAAAAATTCATATATATATATATACATATACATCATAGATATATGAAAGATTTTATATATCTGTAATTACAATATAGATGGTTTGATAGTTTTAATTATTAAAAAAATAGCAAAGCAGACGATGTTAATTTCACAGTTCCAATGTCCATTTCGGGCAAAGTAAAAGAAAAGAATGAAGTCTGCGAGTAATAAACATACATGCAAAGATACAGAAGAACCTTTATATGCATATTACCTCACGATGGCCGCATTCCTAAGAAAAACAAAACCAACGCTTATATTACGTATGCTGAGGTGATAAATTTAAATTTTAAATCTCGTGTTAAATTTTATTAAAAATATATTGCAAAATTTATTATTAAATATTCTCTTTTTTAAAGAAAAATAGAAGAGAAACTCGCACATGTTTGTATAACAAAGCTGTTTAGAATCTATTTAAAACAAGGAGCATATATTACGAATGGAAATGAAAGAACGTGATTAAAGTTTCGATATTGTATTAACATAAAGTGCAGGAAAATATTCTTTTCCTCCTGATATTTATAAATTCGTAAAGAGTATTCTATATATTAATGCGCAACGCCAATAAAATATTCTTCCGGTCAACTATTTTGTATCTGTGCTCGTATAGAAATTAAGACTGCATTCTTTTCCGTCACTATTGCTAACGGACCATAATTACCTAGCAAACACAAGTTCCTAATAAGTAATTCCACTACTACGCACTAGATACTCTTTTTAGCGGGTTTCTCTACTACTATCTAACTTGATGTCGGCCATACTAGATAGGTCATACAACAGTCGATCAGTTATGTAATGCAATACTATGACTCGGACGGGTAGATTTACGACATCGAACTGTCCTATGGAAACCTGTTCCAGAGCTAATGTACGCCGCATATCTCGAATAGTATCTCTTGGATATACCTTTTTGAAGTGATTCAGCGTGTCGACGCTGTTCTCACACATTTCCGTGATGAGGGTGACACCGGTGATGAGGACCCCGTGATTCTTCTCGGTGATCAGACTGCGGGTGGCCGGCAGGAACATCTCCATCAGCTCCGGCACGCGTCTTATAATCCGAAAGGCGCAGAGCGCCGCTTTCTTCCGGATGTACGCGTTCGGCGACTTCATCAATCTCTCCACCTCGGACGCCAGATCCCTCGCCATTTCCGGCGACGCGATCGCACCGAGGGTACACAACGCCAGACCAATGACGAACTGCGTGGAACTGTTCAAGTCACTATGGGAACAAAAACAGGAGGAAGACGTTGAGCCTTTTTTCCGAAAACGTAGAGTATTGGCGATCGAAATAGAGCGACGTTACTTTTTTAGACAATTCGTGATCAGGAGATGTACGTCTTGCCGCTCGTCCAGCAACAGCATGGCCCCCAAGTAACCGATTCGTTTGTCGGTGAATCTGGGCGAAGCGATGAGCTTCAAACATTCCAATTGACCAAAATGCGCCGGATATCTGAAATGTCATTAACTTCTTGGTAACTTATCCTCTCGATAATATCGAATCACGGTAGTTAACACTTGGATACAAACCCCAGCATATGAATATACAGCAGCTTGGCGATGTTACGACATCTCCACACGCTGTCTTCTTCCCTAAACGTCGAGCGAATATACGCGCATTCCTTGTTCACGACCGTCCTCTCTTCCGCTGCCGTTCGTGCAGCCCGTATTTGTCTAATCAGATCCCTCAGCCGCGTCGGCGCAGGCATCCTAACTGTTGAGACTTTCAAAGTGTGAAAAAGTTATCAGTATAAATTGACACTATCTTTGGCAACCGCTGATTCCGCTTGTAAATAACTTCGAAAATCAATAGACTAACAACATAAAAAATGTAATGCATAAATTTTTTAGAAAGATATAAACAGAGTAAACTACTTAAAAATTAATTCCGTTGTTTAAATATGTTGTTAAAAAATGTGAAAACGAAAATTTTTATTTCTTTAAAAAGATTCAATTCATTTTCAATGTATGAGAGAGGAATCTATAGAAAATAGCAAACAGAATCAGATGTTCCAATGATTAGCTATTAGCCATTGTGAGTGAATTAAACTAACAATACACCTACCTCGTTCCACAGCCTCATTGAAAGCCTGCTTTATGGAGGCCATGTTAAAGGCTGGGTTAAACCTGAAAAAGTACACACCCATGCTACTTTATGAACGTTAGCACTCCTACCGAATCTAATTATCGTGCAATGACACTTGTATTATACCGTCTAACTCTACTGCAACCAATTTCACATCTTGCAGTATAAAATATAGAATAAAACCTGCATCTCCGCAGTAAATCACATTCACACATTAAGAGATAGATATTTCAATATAAAAATGATAAACAGATTTTACTATTGCAGGTTTTTTAACACTTATGAGTGTTAAAAAACACAATATCAGAGGCGAAGATAACACGAACGGTTTTTCTCGCCGTCTCATTCCTGTCCGTACAAATTGAAAATTATCCTAAGTACACATACTATATACATAAGACTGTATGATTATGCATTACCCATGTTCTGAGGCATTCATCGTTTCTCGATTTGAGCTCTGAACCTATGCCACAAACTTCACAACGAAAACCAAGCGCAGACGAGTACAAAACACGAACTCTGCTATCCTCCTAGTGGACACAGGACGACAACAATATTATAGAGCACATGTTAGTATTATACTGTATTAATAGATTATATCAATTTAAATCGAAGCAACGTATATCAAGGAACGGATTGGTCTCTCATGTCACTACGTAAAGTGTTATAATTTAGGTTTCATGTAAACCTTTTGTAGATATCTAACACTCTGCCCTATTTCATAAAGAGACTTTGCAGCTCTTAACAATTCACTTTGCATACTGCCTTTACAAGTGTCTTGTTTAAAATTTTTGATCGCTTGAAAGATATCCTCTTCGCTGCGAGACAATCATGTACTTCATTCAAATTAACATACAGGTACACGATTGTAATCACCTTTAATCACTGGTTATGCATCAGGAAATACAAAATACAAATGGGACTATAAATTCCTAAAATCAGATTCCTATTAAAAACGATTTAAGCGTACAATTATCAACACTTCTGAAAAAATCTAATCTGCAGCCACTTAGAAAGAGAAAGGCCGACATGAGCACCGAGATTACCTTAATTGAGAGCTCATGAGTCCAAGTGACCGACAGCTGTGTCGCGATCAGCACACAATTGTACACTCTATTAAACTAGGACACAATTTGACGGAGAAGGCGGAACGCAAGGGAGTAGCTCCAAAGTGCTTTCTGAAATAGGGCATCGGTTCGCAAGCTCTGTGGACATGCGAATACATTAGGCATCGCGACACGTTGCTCGGCAGGAGCGTGAAGGACGTACCGGCCTCGGAATGCATCGGCGACTCGCGGGGAGCGCGACGGAGCGATTTAACCAGAGCGTGATGTCACTCGGTCGTGCGCTAGAATCTCAGCCACGACGACGTGTTGCAAAACACGGTTGGCTTACATAAAAAAAAGGGGGGGCGAAGGAGTCGACCGCCGAGAGCCGAGGGTTAGTCCGCGGCTGTCAAACGTCGAGCTCCCTCGCGGGAGTCCGGCGTGAACGTCGTCGCGGAAGCGTCCGGGCCGTCCGGAAGTCCACCGTGAACGTCGTCGCGGGATCCGTCGGCGAGCCAACGACTTCCTGCGTGACGTGTTGTCGCGCGAGAAACGTGCACGCGGTGAGACGGATACGTCGGGGATACGGGAAGTCGTCGCGTCTGGCGCGGGTATCGCCGCGGCCTCTGCCCTCCGAAACGGAGCGAACGGTCGCGCACCGCGTGTTTACATTACGGACGACGACGCGGAGCGAGGCTGGGACGGCCGGAGTCGAGCGACCTGAAGTCGGCGCTCGGTGGACCGCCGCGAGTCCTCGGCGGGCGCGAGCCGTGCGCCCTCACGTTCCTGCCGTCGCGGTACTCGGGGGGGGGTACACGGAAACACCACCGGTCGTCCAACCGTGCCGTCCACCCGTCCGGGTATCTCGGCGCCCGGAGACTCGGCGGAGACGCGACGGCGACGACGGCGACTACGCGGATACGTACCGTGCGGCGCCGTCGAGTCCCGTGAAGGCGGAGACTGGTCGCTAGTCCGCGGCCGCGAACCCCATGAATATAGCTCCGCTTGCGCGAAGTCCCTACCCACACGGACCACACACACTGGCACCCTGGCTGTCCGCCCGCGCGATACCGAGCCTAACGATGTGCTCCTCTCCCTTTCTCCTTTTTTTCTTTCTCTCTCTCTCTTTCTTTCCCTCTCGCCCTTTCGCTCTCCTCTCCCGCTCTCTCTCTCTTTCTCTCTCCTTTTCCCTCTCTCTTTCCCGTCTGCCTCGTCGACGACAGATCGCGCGAAACTTCGCGTGTCCGTGCGCCACGACGGGAGGACTCAAAGATGGCCGTCGTCGTCGTCGACGTCGTCACCGTCGACGTAGGGACTTTCCACCAGGAAAACGCGCGATCGCGCCCGGAAACGAACGGCCAATTCTAACCTCACGTCTGCACTCGACTCGCGCGAGGACGGCGAGAAGGGAAAATCGCGCGAGAATCGCTTTGAGCAGCGAACGCCATGAATGTGGCAGCACTGCGCACCGGCCGCGAGATTCGAATGCCGTGAAGTCCAACGAGATCTGTTGTGCACGAACGAGAAGCACTGTAATATTTTGAAATCAGTGGCATAGCCAGGGGGGGGATTAGGGGGATAAATCCCCCCCCCCGAAATTTTGGGACCAAATATGAAAATATGAAAATGAAAGGTTGAAAGCCGAGAGAGAGATGAAATAGTAAATGCTTTAAGGTCTAAAGAAAATGTCCTGAACGAATATTGTTATCTTATTTAATTAAAAAGTTATGAATTATTTTGTGATTTTATTTTTTTTTAAATCCCCCCCGAAATAAAATCCTTGTTATGCCGCGGAAAGTTAGAACACTGTCTTCTTGGCCAAAAAGATTGGTTCGATCCCGAAAGAAAAAGCTGGAATTTCTAGAAAGGGAATAAGAATTGGACAAGGATCAACACTTAAGAAGGATAGAATAGAAATAGGTCTTTTCGAAGAATTTCGGGAAGAAGATAAGAAACTGTTTCCCATCTTTAAGATTGCATCACGGATAGTGCAAACAAAAGATCTAATATTATATTAAGGATATGGTATTATAATATTTTTGGCCCATGAAAAGGATCTTCCACCTCTCGTAATAAGATAACACAACTTCGTTGCCCAGCCGGGTCGACAGGAGTTCACAGGAGCCGTAAGTCTCCTCCGACAAGTGTCATTGCACGACTGACAAAATGATGTGGCTAGTATTACTTTCTTGCAGGTACAATCACACGTGGGACGCACAAACGGAAGGTGACGCAAGGTATTATCTTAATTAAAGCGACTTGATAAAGAATGACGGATTTATAGTGGAGTTTGTATACCAGAGTTCTCATGTTTCACGTTTAAGCACTAAATGTGGCTATCGTTGCACGCAGTCCTTATATGAGGGAAGTGAAACTTGGAATCCGAGCCATATTAGGCACTTTGAACATGGTATATGAATACAGACTCCAAGTTCGCTGGTCTGAACTCATTCTCCCTCTCTCTAACGTTTTTCGAAACGCTGTTCCGGACAATACCAATCTTTAAGGAGAGGTACAGCCATGTGACGCATGACTTCTGAGCGATAAACGTCCCCATCTGCTACATTACAAATTGAACAAATCACCTCCTGTTGAGTTCCGGCGGCAAGACACTCCAATCCTCGGCGTCGTAGTAAGGCCACATGTTATATGATAATGTTAAACAAATAAAGAGCTTACGGCCGAAAAGACGTGCACCGCACAAAAATCACAACCTATATATCAAACAGGGTACAGTTGCGCGATCAGTCTTGTACGCTCTTTATCACTAACATAATAGAGTATACCGAGACGAGGTGTGGACATTATCTCTTATCTCGGCGCTACCTTGATATCAGGCATTCACACTCACACAAATCCAGTATCCTAGCAAGATCTGATAGTATCAATCATTTTACGACAGTACATTTTAAAATATTTTTAAAGAGAGTTGTAAACATTTTATGCTTATTTCCTGCGCGAATTTAATATGCATTCTTTTTACACACCTAAAGGGAGATACATAATGTATATATTCGATTTAAAAAATTTTTTTATTCATAGAAACACTGTACACATGCGACACGAATATGTACAGTTAAATATTATATATATTGTTCGCAGTATTATATATATTTATATATTATTATAAATTACCAAAGAATAGGAATGTGTCACAGCTAAGATAAGGAATTGTCGTTCTGATTGCGAGGCGGCCGTATATCACTGTTCCTCTTGACGCAATCCACCAGCCAGTGTATGCCTTCGTCTACCCCATCCCTTTTTCCAAATTATGAATTAACGTTATAAACGTTATTTTATGTAAATGTAGAAAACATTAGTCTGTCTAGTATATCAGCTATTACTTATATACTTATGTACAAAATATATAATATATAATTATATAGATATCTCAGAATTTTATACATATAAATCAGTGAAATAAAACGCTAGTTTTACTTACCCATTAAGGGCCGATACAGGCATTACCATGCAATCCCTTCTGCCAATTAAGTGCGCACTTTGATTGAATATCGGTTTCACTTCTCTGACACCCATGCAATCAGGTACATCCTGTTTATTTGCCAGAACTAATAACGGTACGCCGGTTAGATGCTCGGACGATATCACTTTATCTAAAAGAAAAAGAATGTTGAATACAGATATTTTTATCATTCACGCAATACGTATGTCTCATTAAAGTACAGGCAATAAACATTTGTAGTTTTTCAAGAATAAAAATGTTTTAAATTAATAATTTTATTAAGAAATACATTGAAATATTAAAAATGTTGTTCATACTGTTACTTTACTTGCAATATTGCAACTTGTTCAATTTAATAATGCCAATATTGTTGGAAAACGCATCTTACCAAAAGTTTCTTTGGAATCTGGTATTCTATCACGGTCGGACGAGTCGACGATGTAAATCACAGCGTGAGATTCCGCATAATACTGCAAATGTAAAACAATTGTCTGTCTTGTACGTCATTTATTGATGCGACGAGAAATATTATATAATTACATAAGTAAACAAAAACGTTAAGTATAAGAAATACGCGACAATGGCTGCGTTCAGCAGAAAAAGCAGCTTTGCAACTGTTGTAAGATTAAAAATTATTAAAATTCTGCTCGTTAAATGAACCAAACCCGTGGTCGCTAACGCAGTAAGAATATTTCTAATTAATCAATTTAGCCAGTTGTCGTCGAATATAATTTACTTTGATTTGTTGTAAGATTCTTTAATATGATTAGCCCTTAATTCCTCCTAGTTCCTCCTAAGTGTATAAAACTATCATATTAACCAAATTTACAACAGTTGCAAAGCTGCTTTTTCTGCTCAATCTCGGTAAAAATTTTTCATATATAAACATATAAAACTTGTATAAACATATATAAACATATATAATTATGTATCATATGTCCATACATAAAATTGCTCATATATAATCATATATAATTTTTCTCTCTCTCTCTACATTTATATGATTATATATAATTATATATGAAAAATTTTTTATGTATGGACATATTTGATACATAATTATATATGTTTATATATGGGTTGTATATGTTTATATATGAAAATTTTTTACCGGGACGCAGCCATAGTGTTAATTTTCTCTTGTATTATATGTATCTTATATTCTTGCATATTAATTACTTTGTCCCATAGAGATTGAAGCTCTTCCTGGCCACCGAGATCCCAGAAGTTGAAAGATACCCCGGCGATATCAATCTTGCCGATGTTCAGGCCTACGGTAGTCGTGATCTTGCTCGGATTCATGCCCTTGTAATTCTTCGTGAATTTCGTCTTCGCCGCTTCCAGATAAGTCTATAAATAATCGGCAATTACAATTTCCCACATTCTAACCTCGGAGCGTCTGGGGATCACCTACCGTTTTCCCCGCATTGTCGAGCCCCAATATTAATATGAAGTACTCGTCTTTTTGCACCAGGTACTTGTACAGACCATGCAGCAATGTGTACATCTCCGTCGATATGCTCGCGAAACGATTTACATGTCGTATTGTTTACATTTTAGGCCCGCACTTGTCACGCTCGTGCCATGTTGACTGCTGTATCCGCGAAGCATCGCCAGTGAAAGGCATACGGCCATGTTTAGTCCTGTCACCATGTAGTAACACGATAACGCATGCTCGTGTATCGTATGTAGCTGTAGAAGTGGCTGTGATAAAGTGGATCTCGTATACGTAAATTCAGCCTCTCAGGAGTAAGCATGGCGATAAGAGATGTACGCTCTCTCTGAATCAAACAACTCTATCGGCCAAATCGCTTCGGTATTGCCCGTTACGATTTCTGCAATTTAATTAGATTTATATCTCGGTAAAAAGCAAAAGTAAAGGAAAGATTGGGGAATTTGGAGTGAACGTGGAGAATGTAGGTCTAAGGCTGGGTCTACAATAGGTGTAATAAGCCTTTAGCCTTCTGCTCTAAACCAAGTAATTTCCGATAAAAAGCTTTGCCTATACTACTTTAAGTCGTGATTCCTAAGCTTTAAGTTGGCCAGATCCCAACTATAAAGTTTAGGGCTTGAAGCAACGTAGGACACGTTTTCTGTCAGAAATTACTTAGCTTAGAGTAGATGGCTAAAAAAGAAACGCCAGAATATCCTTGAAATATTCCATTTTATTGTGGATAATGTAGATCTCGCCTAGCTGCAATACATGCTCGTAATCCAAAAGTAGTACTACTACTTTGTTTTATGTACAGCGCTTTGTTCAATTACTTTAATTTGTTTTTACTTTACTTTTTGCCCTCCACTTTCATCTCACTACTCGTCGTTCAGTCTTGTCGTAATATAGTACTTATGAAGCAGCACGGTGCACACGCGAAGACTCCTGTTAAATTCTGAAATTCTATTTGCTTTATTAAATACAAACACCAGATTTCCCCTGCATGTTATCTTATATCAGATAAAACCGTCGAAACGCCTTCGAACAGCAGCGTAAAGCACGAAAATATTCCCTGCGTTAAAAATCATTAATGTTTCTATAAGCAGTAATACACATATTCTTTTTTTTTTCAAGACTATCGTTTAAATTAAATATTCCAAATGTTTATTAGAGAAACAAAGTTTTTCCAAAATTTTGCACATTATATTAATTGAGCTATCGTTTTAATGTAACGTTTTATTTTACGTTTTATTTTACTTCGTTTGATGTATATAAGCTAACAATTTTTTTACACCTAAAAAATTGCACCACTTATAGTGTCTAATTTAGCGTTTAGTTTATGCTTATCCAAAGTGAAGCATATCTTTAACATTAACGAGTGAAGCTCGTGCTCCTTCATACTATTCTGATACACTCACGCACGCATACCTAGGGCTATATAAACAACTGCTATTACTTCACAGTACAGTTTAATAAAAAGAATTCGAATACGAATGTAACGGAAACACATATCAACATATGTATTAAGTATGATGTATAAAGGCATATCGTATCGCGGTAATTAAAATCAGGAAACGATTACTTCTTAAGGAAAAAAAAGAGAAAATAGATAAGGAAAACTTTGCGTTATAACGTATCCTGTTACAAGAAGCTGCGAATCCAGCGCGGATATCTAATGGCTTTTAACACTATACATATCGATCAGAATTTTCCTTATTTGAATCTTCCTTATTCTCATTCCGTATTACAGCGTTTATGAAAAATCAAACGATCCTCGCTGCCGGTTAAAAGTGCAGCAACGTAGATACGATGCAGATCTCGCGATTTAACTATGTCAATTCACGTTTATTAGAGTATTTGCCCTGGAACGGAGCACGTTGCTTCAAAATTATCACCCACCCTGTATCGTTTTGAACCGCTTTGCGATACGTATCTGTTTGTTTTCTTTTTCTAATATTGCCGCACGCGGACGCGATAACTTTACAAACGTATAAACTATTTTTTTTCTTAACATGTGTCACAGCCCTCATGGCTATAGAACACAAAGTACAACTACATAGATTCTCGATAAGACAATCGACTCCGTTAAGACGGAGAATCGCATAAAAAAATATTAGTTTAACGATTAAAAAAAAGAGGAAAAAAAGAAGAAAGAAGGAAACCTCATGGGACTCGGCTTACATGCTAAGATAACCGCGGGCCTGACTTCGTCTGCGGCCGACGAGGTACGCGATCAATACAATTACCACCAAACCCGCCAATGCACAACCCACAGTTATGGGAACGATGTCGGGCGTGTCGAACGAGCAGTCCTTGGCTAAATAAAGATAAAAAGGGCAAATGAGTTTTGTAGGCACCGATACCGATATAAAAATATATCATATTACAACCGATAAGATAAAAAAAAGTGAGACACCCACCTAGGCCAAAAATAGTAGTGTTATCACCTCGGAAAGCTTGGAACTGTAAATTGGTTACTTTCAGAAGCCCCACAGTTGCATTACTACGCTCGAGGGTTAAGTCCAGCTGCTGTTCCTTGATACATCTGTAAGAGTTGCTTAATCCGGTTTGGAATTGTGGTGCCACATGTACCAGAGTCACCGTCTTATCTGAAGAGGAATAAAAATCTGTCCTAGAGAAAAAATCAAGATCAAAGTGCAACTTTTAATTCGTGCAAGATAAACACATACTTGATTTATCATTCGGGAATTCTTTGGCCGCCAAAGAGATCTCAAAGTGATGAAGAGAGTAATATTTTTCCGTCTCATTCTTTACGAAATGGATCGTGAAATTATTCGGGGCGGTCTTGTTCTGCGACTCCCACGAAAGCGTTAGAACCTGTTCAGTTTTACCACACTTTCCTGTTACGATACCATTGCTGGGTATATCCATTGCCTTGTAAATCGTCTATAAATAAAATAGAATTGATAATCAGCTATATCTTAAGACATACGAACGTAATAATTAAGACTTAACGCAATATAAATTTTTATAATACTTATGTCAGATTTTAATAATAATTTTTGTATAATATTCACATATAATTATCGTGAACTTAGTTTCTGCGTGCTTACCACATTATCAACGGTATGAGAAACATTGAATTGCACAGCCATTTGAACGAGAATGCATAATGTGTTATTCTCCGTAACGTTCCATTTCCCGGTACTTGGTGGAGGAAGCGGCGTCGTTGGCGCTGGCGTTGTAGGAGCAGTGGTCGTGGTAGGTGCAGGCGTTGAAGTTGTAGTTGGCTTGGTTGTGGTTGTAGCCTGAGTTGTGGTTGACGGAGTCGTCGAAGTTGTAGTTGGCTTTGTTGTTGGTGGGATGACTGGTGGGATGTTCGGTGGAATGACGCTCTGTGCTTTCGTAGAATCATTTGTCGTAGGGTCATCTTTATTTAAAGGTAAAGGTACCGGGCTCGACTTTGTTTCTACAATTGATTCAGGTAGAATAGGTTGAGATGATGACTGAGGATTTGCAACTGCATTGTAGCCATCCACGTTGGTAGGAACACTTGTGTCATTGGTAATGACATTCTGCAGGCCGCCAGCTGTTAAAATTATACACGTATGATTATATTACTGTACCATTCAGGGTGATTCACCTCTGGCTTTCAAGGTCTCGTGTCAATGAGTCTTCTAGCAAAGTGCTTAAGGAAAATGGTCTCTGTCTAAAAATAGACCAATCATATCCTACATTTTTAAAGCTAAGGCATACGCCAAGATCTTTAGCAAGTTCAAAAATATGCAGGGGTCAGATATCTCGAATATGACATTGAACGTTCATCCGCGTACAGTATTAATTAAATTATTTCATTATTTCTTTTTTATATGCGTTTGAATTATTCATACCGTCTATCGTTTCCGACAGACCATGTGAAAAAAAAGGAGCTGCTAAACAAAGGGGCAAAGTTCAGCAAAAGGAAAACAGAGATAAACCTCGGTGTTATTGCGACAACGTTGTACACAAATTCGCCGAGTTCAAAAGCATTTTGAATTCACGCGACGATGGATGCGGAGATAGAGGCGTCGTCGTGACCGATTAAATCCGCGATACAGATTTTTCCCAGGCACGCGACAGTCCTTATCGCGTAACAAAATACACGATCTGACCAGCCTCGCACCCGGGGACGCGGCGCGATGTCGCGTCACGCGTACGCCGAGTGACCGTTTTGTTTTAAAGCGTATAATCGTCCGCGTCGAATCGCGGAAGCGACGCGACGCGACGCGAAGCGAGACGAGTGCGGCCGCACTCGAGTCATCGCCGCGACAGCATCCCCGTTCGAGGAAGGTCCCGTCCGCCTCATCATGGCGCTTCCGGCGATTCGGAGGCGCAATTAATCTTCGGAGCGGCCGCGAGCGTGGACTCCGGGATCGCGGATCTCTCTTTCTTTCCTTCCCCTCGTCCCTCTCGTCTCGGGCCGAGATCGCGAAGTCGACAACGATGACGATGACGACGACGACGATGGGGAATCACCGAGTACCCCCCCCGAGTCGCGGGAGTACGTTCCTGGCGCGGCCAGCTGTCCGCGTCGCGCGACGGCCGCGAAACCGCGACCCACGTCGTGGATCAGTTACCTGACACGATCGTCGCGGCCCAGCACAGGAGCAGCAGGGGTCTCAGCATGACGTCGAACGTTCGGGGAAGTCGTGTCGCGACACTACGATACGTTTTCGTGCGGGCCGATCGGCGCGGTCCAGGAAAATGAGAGGAGACCATGGAAGGCCGAGCGCCGTGCTGCCATCTGTCCCCGACCGCGGCGTCCAGGTGGGGACGACGGCGGCACGTTTGAATTCAAGCTCGGTGGCGAAGCGACTCGGACAAACGAGATCCCCGTATCGTATAATCACGTGGAGCGAAAAACAATCTATTCGCGAAACAATTGAAGCGACAAATTGACTACACTGTCGGACAAATTAAAACTTTTTTTTTAGACCACGAATCAGACAAGGTGATTCTTATAAGGTTTGTTTTCTGTTCCTGAACTGGCTGCACTAGTTCAGAGTTAATCTTTTTCCTTCCAATGTGGAGTAAAAAAGAATAAGCCCTGGCTGAGGTAAAATTTTTCGCAACACATTCTTTACATTAAATTAATTTCATTTACTTTAGAAGGACCAAAACCCATGGTCGAAAAATGTCGCGATTATTAATGTTCGTGATATATTAATTTAAATTAAATTGGCTAGTTGTGTCGATTAATTCATTTCTGGCTGAGGTAAAATTTTTCACACACAACAAATTCTTTACATTAAATTAATTTCATTTACTTTATAGAAGGACTAAAACCCATGGTCGAAAAATGTCGCGATTATTAATATTCGCGATATATTAATTTAAATTAAATTGGCTAGTTGTGTCGAAACAAATCTCTTCTGTGGTTTAATATTCACTGGCGAAGAATATTCTATCCCTTGTTTGTTTAAAAAAGATAAACTCTGAACTAGTGCACCCAGTTCAGGAACAGAAAACAAACCTATAGATTTTTCGTCGCTAAAAACGAATCCGAAATAAACAAAATTGCCCTATCACGTCACGTTTTTGAGAAAATTGAAAAGTGCTAAAAAGTGCTAAAACTGGCATTTTTTAAAATACTTTTATGCTAAAATAGCTAAAAAATGTAACGTGATAGGACAATTTCATTAGCGGATTGGTTTTCAGCAACAAAAAGTCTATAAAAGTCTATTGTGTTGGCTGATTTATGCAAAAAGTTAGTTATAAATAAATTTAAAAGAGGAGAAAAAAATCACCTCTATAAGAATCACCTTGTTTGATTTGTGGTTTCATGTCGGACAGTGTTATTGCAGTTCGCAGCGCGAATTTAAAAGCGTTGTAGAATGCGTATAGCTTCGTTTAATCCGTACTCTGCAGTTTATTTCGCAATTAAAGTTATTTTGTGGGACTAGAAAGTAAAAACCATGTGCATTTTAACAAAAATAATTAGCCCCGGTTTACAATAATTACAATAGGTGCAGTAAGCCTTTGGCCTTTTGCTTTAAACTAAATAATTTCAAAAAACTACCACACTGCCTTAAGTCGTAACTCCTAAGCTTTAGACCTGGTCTACAATAGGTGTAGTGAGCTTTTAAACCTCTTGCTCTAAGCCAAGTAATTTTCAGCAAAAAAAACATCTAAAGGGCCATAGCACATAGAAAAACGTAAGCAGCAAGACTTAAACAGTAAGTGAATCGGCCAATCATAATCGAGAATTGTCGAAAACGTAAGGCTACCATTTTGAAATTCTCGGCTCTGACTGGCCGATTCGTTTACTGTTTAAGTCTTACTGCTTACGTTTTTTTGTGTGCCTATGGCCCTTACCACGCTGCCTTAAGTTATAATCTCCAAGTCTTAAGAATTAACCAGATTCTAACTATAAAATATAAGGCGTGAGGCAGCACAGGAAATGTTTTCTACCGGAAATTACTTAGCTTATAACAAAAGGCTAAAGGCTTATTACACTTATTGTAAATCGGGTCTAAAAATTAGTCAGATCCCAGCTATAAAAGTTTAGAGCTTAAGGTAGTGCAGGAAATGTTTTCTACCGGAAATTACTTAGAGCCTTAGCAGAATGTAATTTCAAGACAATGTTTTACGCTCTAAGTCTTCGTTTTAACACGCAATACAGTCTTGTGTCTTCTTTTGTTGTCACACAACGGTCATCAATCACAAACAGAGAACGGCTCTTAGTTTAACACTCCAGACACAAGACAGTTGTTGTGCGTTACTTAAGAGAGACTTAAAGCATAAAACATTGTCTTAAAACTACAAGTCAACCATTCTACTAAACCCTTTGGCTTAGAGAAAAAGCCTAAAGACTTACTACATCTATTGTAGATCGGGGCTTAAAGCCAAAGTCTCTTTAACGTCCATTTCCACCAATGTAGATTAACTTTAATCTCAGTTTCATAATCATAATCACTAGTTCTAAGTATTAGAAGAAGATAAAGAGTAAGTTAAACCCGAGATTAAAGTTAATCTGCATTGGTGGAAATGGACATTCATCTTACAAGAAGAATGTTTGACAAGCTACCAAAGAACCGCATGAAAATTATTTTATATAACATGTGCGTGGAAAGTGTCCATTCCGCGCGTTTCTTGAAAAGAAACGCGCGTAATGAGCCACTTTCCACGCACGTGTAATATAAAATAGTGTGTGTAACACGTGCGAGTTGACAATTGTAAACTCGTGCGGGTGATCGCATTCGCCTTCTCCGCGCTCGTGTCCAATTGTCAACTTCCCGCACTTGTTACACAAATAACTATTGTGCGCAGTGAAAATCAGTCGTTTCTTTTACAAGTTACGGAACAGCGGAATTGAGAATTCAATAGAATGTTTCAGATTTAAGTGAAAAAGAAAAAACTCGCAAAAATTAATATTGTAACAAAATCAATAATATAAAATTGGTATTTCTATACAATCATACATATTATCTATCACATGCCTCATATCCATTGAGAGATATCTCACTCCTTGTTATTAACAGACTCCTTTTACTTCTTCCAACACGAGTTTGTAAAACAGATTCATTTCAATCACCGACTAACTAATATCTGTCTCTTATACACATCTAGATGTGTATAAGAGACAGCACGAGTTTGTAAAACAGATTCATTTCAATCACCGACTAACTAATATATATCTGTATATATACACACAACTGATTTCCGCAATATTCACACGCAAATGGGTTTTCGTTAAACGATACAAGACATTATTTACAATCATTTTTTATAATAGTCAGAAAGTTTAGGGCACAAAGATGTAGTGAGAGACATCGTTAGTGTCTTCCATGACTTTGGATTGAAGCAGCTTGATCTCGAGCCTCAGCTTCTCCCTCTCCATCTCCTGCTTCTTTATTTCGTTCGAATAGCAATTGATCTGCAGCTTTAGCTTGTCCTTCTTCAGTTTTAGCATCTCGGTCTCGTGGTACAGCTTTCCCTTTTCGGCGCGCAACACCGCCAGCTGCTCCTGAAGCAGCTGATGACTCGTTTCGTCAGATAGTACAGCCTCGGGTGTCTCCACGCCTGGCTTCATTGTTGAGATTGGCTTGATTGCCACGTTTGTCTCGCTCTCGGGTCCGCTTTCCGGTTCCGTTTCCATAGAAGTACCCTCTTTCATAATCCAAATTCTCGAATCTGTTTCTTGAAAGCTGCCAGGTGACTTCGGTGATTGTTGAAGCGTTAAAGGGTCGTTTTGCGATTTGTCATTGGGCGAGGTAGACGCTTCCTTCGTGATCTTCTCAATAGTTGTGGTGGAGGTAATCGTTTCTATATCTAGAACTGATATACGTAAAATTTTCTTTGATGATCTCCAATTGTGCAATAAAATTACTAATTAGTATAAAAATTAAATTACCACGTGGCTTCGGCGACTGGCTGTCGTCTACTGCGTGCGATAAGTGATTGTTACAGTAGCTATTGAACTCCCTCTCGTCGACGAAAACGGAACCGTCCGCGTTGACGATAGACTCGACTATCACCGACGGATCGCCGTTCTCCATTACTAGCTCGCCCACTATTTCCCCATCAGGCGCTATTATGTCGCCTTCATTGTCCGTTCTCAACAATTCGCCCTCGTTCGAGTCGATCTCACCGACCACCTCCTCTTGCGTTAGTTGACCGCTGTAAGAATCTTCGCCATCATTTCCCTCGCTCACTTCTAACTCTGTCGACAATCCCTAAGGCGAAAAAATTCTTTCATTTATGCTATACAGTACTATACACCAAGAAAAAGAGTATGTCTTACGTCTTGGCCCCAGGCAGATTCCTGCTCCTTCTTCATTCTTTTTATAGTCTGCGCTATTTCGTCCTCGGACTCGGAATATATTTTTCTACTACCACCCCTGGCCTGCATCTTTTCGATATTACGAATCTTTTCGAATAACTGATATGCTCGTTCCGGTGTAATATCTTTTTTCTGTTTATTAGCTGCTGCTATGTTAAACAGATCTTTGGATCGCAGTATCTTATTGGTGCGTAATCGTACGTACTCTTTCAATCTCTTACGATCAATATGCAACTGCATGAGATCTTGAACCTCTTGTTTAATTTCACCACAGAGCTTTCTCTCCTGAGGAAGTCTCTTAAATAAGTCCTATTTCACAAAATATTAGTTTTTAAATTATATTAGAGGATAAAAAATTGTAATACAATTTTTGCTAAAGTTCTCGACTCAAAATCAAAATCGAAAGATCTATTCTATGTTCTAGGTTTATTTCTACACGTAGAATACTCTTTCTCTCGGTTCTATTATTCGCAACGGAACATTTTGTATGTAATGCAATGAAGTAAATTGCTAAAATATACCTCTGAGATTTCATGATTGTGTTCATTATTGACACTAGTCACTTCCAGCTTTGTGCCATCTTTAGACGCCCTAACCATAATGTGAGCAGGACAATTTGTTCGTATGGACCTGTATAACAGATATAATAATGTAGAAATAAGTAATAAATTGTATCGAAGTTAGGTAAATGTCAATACTAATGTATCATTAATATGCATTGTTCAAGGAAACGATTGGAGACTAACTGAGATTGTCTCCTGCCAGCGCCGCGTGGGAGGAACTTCTGGCCACCATAGATACACGCATATTTGACGGAATAATACTTCAATCGCTCGCTGATGGGCCGTGCGGTTTTCATATGAGCCCCACTCACGGTTCTGCTGTCCCGTCTCCAGTAATGCACCAGGGTATGTTTCGAGACTCTGTCCAGCTTTTGCTCCAGTTCCTCGTAGCTGTCAAACATCTCCCCTAGGCGGAAGGACACGTCGTCGTCCCCAGCACTCACGTCCATCATAAAAGCGGCAACCAACAATCTGCAACGGTCAGAGAAGATTAGCCAGTTGTTGATCCTCAAACAGGGATCCGCGATTTTTCTTTCGTTGACGCGATTCAGAATTTTTACCGTCGTCATCGTGGCACGTGATTCGCCTGTCTCGAGAGAATACAATGAATTTCTTTAAGAAAGGTAGCTCAAAGTTCGCGATACCGAGGTCAAAATGGGGATTAGCGTGACGGATGCGAATTGGCGAAAGGCGCGGCCGTCACGAGAGTGTCGTCGTCGTCGGCCGATCGATCGAGGCTCGACTCGACGACGATCAAGCGCGACGCGGGCGTCGGCATCGTTCACTAGGAGCTCAGGGCTCGGCCGCGGCGGGGTGAGGTTATATTATGCCTGCCGTGTTGACGATTGGCGTGGCAGAAGCCACGTCGGGAACCGTGAACACAGACAGACCGAAGTCCCTCGGCGGGGAACCGGGCGAGCAGGCGAGCGTACCTTTCCGGCGGATCTGTCGCGGCGCGACGTGCCGCGATCACCGGTCGGGAGGAGGATACGTACCGTGACGATCACGTTGCCATGTTCTTGGAGCGGACGCGGCTGGACGATGACATCCGGGATTTTTTTTACGGAGAACGAAGTTCAAGCCGGATCCTCCGAGAACGTTCCAAACGGAGATATCAAGGACGCCTCTTGGGTATCTCGCGCGATATCGTCGCGATTTTGAACCTCCGCGTTTGAACCTCCTCTCGAACCTTGCGTGCGATCGCGAACTGGGGAAAGCTTTCGGAACGCGTGATAGGATCTCTGCGAAATTGCCGTTATCGGTTGCCGCATCGCGACGATATCTTGCGGATTGCGGCGCGATGTTGCGCGGAGACGTTTCAGGGAGATGAGATGCAAGATGCAAGGTGTTTGCGGGATTCCGGCAAGATTGCGGTGGCGTTTTGAGAGTAGTCGCGGCAATCTTGCGGACTACTGCGGCGCAACGTTGCGCATTATTGCGAGGAGAGAAAATGTTAAGTATTCGCAAAATTTCAACAAGATGTAATAATATTGCGGTAATGTTTTGAGAATGTAATCATGGCGATCTTGCGGATTGCTGTGCAACGTTGCGCGCATTGTAAAAAGAAAAATGAAATGTTAGGGATTCGCAAGATCCCAATAGGATTGCGGCAATATTGCAGTGACGAAAATGCGTGGCAATCTTGCGGACTGCAGCGCGATGTTGCGTATTATAGGGAGAGGAAATGCAAGGTATTCACAAAATTCCAACAAAGATTGCAGCAATATTGTGGTAACCTTCCGAGAACGTAAAGATTTTTACAGCGAAATAAAACGTTAAAAAACGTTTTAAAAAAAAGTTAGAAAAAGATGGTCATATTCAGACAACGGCTGCGTTCCGTAAAGCGCATCATGCGCATTATTCTTGCGCCAGAGGTATGAGCGTTCTGCAAAGCACATCATTTGTACATGAAAACTTAACCTATAACCTGTATCAACTATAGTGACATACAAATTGTTTCTATTTTAAAAAATAATTTAAAATATTTACATAGCATATTTTAAGCAACCACAATTCTGAAATGGATCAATTAATTAACTTTTTTGAAGATAGTGATAGTGATGACAGTAAAATTGTAAAATTTCTTTTTTCCGACTCGAGCGATGATGAAGATCTAATGTTAAATATAAATGCAATTATTCAGGACAATAAGTCTGATTTAAACAAATTTTCCAAAGTTCAAAACTACGTGGAAAATGTAGATAACCATCTAAAAAAAACTGGAATTGACCAATCGCATTTGTCGTTAAGCAAAATTAACAAATGCGATTGGTCAATTCCAATGGAATAAGCGACCGGTTAAGTTAACCGTGGTTGGTAAAATTGGCCCTAACTCGAAAGAAAAAGATTAGCGTTTAATAACCGTCATTAAACGCTAATCTTTTTTTTAGGTACCTGAGCCCAGCTCTAAGAATTTTACGTTGATTCTTGATGTAATCCGCGTATCATACCGTTTCCGTTTTGTAAATACAGGCTGCAGAACTTTTATATGAAGCAAATGTGTCGTATCTATCGGCCGGTAATACAGACCTCGCGTCGGAGTTCGGTCTTCACTACAGGATCCCCTTAAACAAGGATAAAATGATACATCTGCGGCAGCCAATGCGTAAACGAATGCACCCCGTATCAGACTATGGATTGGGATTGGGATTGGATTGGAATTTGACCAATCAAAGCTAAGTTCACTAAACTTGTTATTGGTATTCTTTCTTTCGATTGGTCAAATTCCAATCCAATCCCAATCCCAATCCATAGGGTGCGTTTCCACTGAGCGCGTCACGCGTCGCGTCAACCGCAGTTAACCAATCAAAACTTCCCATTTAAAAATCCAAAATATCCCATTTCAAAATAGGATGTTTTGATTGGTTAACTACGGTTGACGCGACGCGTGACGCGCTCAGTGGAAACGCAGCCTTAGTCTGATACGGGCTTTATTAGGCTAACTTCACACCGTGGACCATCGCGTGTTGCGCACGGGGACCAAAGGAGAGTGGTCGATAACGTCGCATCGCCGCACGCGCCCTGCACAAATGTGCACAAACACAACAGCGTCCGGCCTATGATATCGACGGCAGCATCAGCAGTAGCAGCAGCAGCACTCAGCAGCAGCATCAAGATTCCGCGAAACTCGAAGACTCGCCCGCTTCGTTCGGCTCGACTCGGTTCAGCTTCGCTCGCGGCCCTGCTTTCAGGAACTCCCTGTCCTATTTCGCTTCATCTATCGTCCTGAGCGTTTGCTCGTCCCCCCCAGGGAGTACGGGCGCCGCGTTAATCGCCTCGAGGAGGGCTCGTCGGCCACCCGGACGCGCGTGGCTTTCTCGTCGGTGGGGTGGACACCCCGATGCTCGCGTCGGCCACGGCAGCCGACGGAGACGACGTACGCGCCCGGGATCGTGAGACCCGTGCGAGGAACCCCGCGGGCATCCGCGCGACAGATCCGGGGACGTCCGGGCTCGACGGCGGTAGCGACGGGGACGACGTTCTCGGGTAATCTCGGACTCTACGGGATTTCCTATGTGCCATCTCCGCGCATACGCCGCACGATCACCTTTTGGGACACCTGGGACCGCTGCGCGCCGCCCCGTCAATCATGGACGTTGATTGTCCGATCGTTAGCCTGAAGCGATCCAGCAGCGCGCCGATGATTAACGAGATCAGCGCGACCATGTCCGTTACCACGCCGTCGACATCGTCGTCGAGGTACCTTTTCCACTTTCTTCTCTCTTTGTTTCTAAGAATATACATGACCCGCTCGCGACCCGGAGTTGCTCCAGGTTCGGGACAACGACGTGAGAATCAGCTGTGGTCTGTATCGATATTCAGCGTAAAGCCTGCCTTGGTTGCAATCTTAGCAATTATTTTTATTAGCGAAGTAGTTACTTGCAGTTCCTAGGAGTGGATAATTGAAATACTGCCCGCTCCGACTGCTAGCAATCTTGTAAAAGTAGCAACGTTGTGCACGGAGTACTAAGGCTGGGTCTACAATAGGTGTAGTAAACCTTTAGCCTTCTGC
Organism: Aphaenogaster ashmeadi; assembly: GCA_003063805.1. Classification (NCBI taxonomy): domain Eukaryota; kingdom Metazoa; phylum Arthropoda; class Insecta; order Hymenoptera; family Formicidae; genus Aphaenogaster; species Aphaenogaster ashmeadi. Next base: position 747,213 of record NJRQ01000068.1, read on the forward strand.
TCTAAGCTAAATAATTTCCGATAAAAAGCTTTGCCTATGCTGTTTTGAGTCGCAATTCCTATGCTTTAGGGTCTACAATAGGGTGTAGTAAGCTTTAAGCCCTAAGAAATTGACCAATCACAGTAGAATTTGAGAAGAATAATCAACTGTGATTAGTCAATTTCTTAGGGCTTAAAGCTTACTACACCTATTGTAGACCCAGCCTTAGGAGTTGACCGAATCCCTACTGTAAAGTTTAGGGTTTAAAGCAACATAGGAAACGTTTTCTGTTGGAAATTATTTAGCTTAGAGCAGATAGCTAATGGCTTACTACATCTATTGTAGACCCAGCCTAATTGAATACATGTGTTGGGAGATCAATCCTTTTTTTGTATCAATCCTTTGTTTTGAGCTTAGTATTATAAGGAGACTGTTGCATGTATTAATGTATATAAATATATGTTATGTTATTATATATTTATTATATATATATATATATATATATATATATATATATATATATATTTCTGTTGGAACATTTTACTAAAATCTTTATTTGAACTTTATAGAAATTAGAAGCTATTTTTATAAAAAAAATATATAGAATATATAAGCAACGTGCTTAATTTTATTTTAAAGGTTTTTACAAATAGAAGTAATTATTGATAGTAATTTGTAATTGTTTTAATATTACTAATACTTTCACATGTTGATAAACATAGTTCTATTAGCTGTAGCCAATAAATTTTCAACTTATATTGCAGACACATGATTCATGTAGTGTTTATTGTAAATTAATAAAGATTTGCATTCTTTGCATTCAGTGCTTTTAAAGTGAAACGATTTGTTAAGAGAATCTTTGAGGATAAACTTATTGAAAACGTTTTCTAATAATGTTTGCAACCGTGCAAACCTAACTGTCTCTAAATATTTCTTATTTTGTTATTTGCAGGGATGCTGTGTCAACCTATAATATATTTGCTAATTCAACTCGTCTACGACGCTTTAGTACCAGTGTAAGATCATGTTACCCGTTTACTCTCTTATTTTTCATTATTTATTATTTAGCTTAGCATTGATTAAATATTATCTAAGCTTTCTTTGCTACTCCAATAATAAAATCTAAAATGTAATATTTATTTTCTACTTTATAAGTAAGCACTTAAATAAAGAATTAAATTCATATCGCAATATTAATTAGAAAAAGAAAGTAATCAGTAACATTATATTTCGCAATGTTATACTTCTTTGATACTTACAATGATTTGATTGATATTGTGTTTATCTCTATTCTATCTTTTTTTTATTTTTAGAGCCCTGGTAATGTTCCTAGATTGACACCACGCGTGAGTCAGTTGAGACAGGAGGAATGCGTGGATGTTGCTGGCCGTGAAGCGGCACACGAGAAGGAAATTCATAGTGCCATGCAGATATCGCAGTCATGGGAGGATCTCACCTTGGAGGCGGAAGGATTGTCGTTCAAAGACTCGGAGTCTCCTACGCAGCAACTTAACAAACTGGAACGGCCAAAGAGGCCATTAGATCCCCTAAGTTTGAATCTGTCTATCACCGGCTCGCCGCTGTGTTCTTCACCTTCCCCCACGAGATCGGGATTTAATCAAAGACAATGTTACTCCCCTGGCATTCACATCTGGAAAAACAATCTATCTCCTAGTCCTACGAGAAAGGCGTTTGCCACGAGGTAAAACTTGTTTGGAGCAATTTGTATTACTTTTTTAAATGTTTGTTATTCTTTGCTAATATTTCATGAAATGCAGGCGCAGTTTAAGTCCTATTGCGATAAGGCCAAGCTGTTTGGGGCCAGTTAAAAGAAAATTTGAACTAGACGAAGCCGGAATGGATCACAACTTGCAACCGCCTGCGAAACGCACTTCTGGTTTACTGGCATCAGTTGCATCCAGGTTGCGTATATTTTTATAACAATTCTTCGTATATTTTAAACCAGACTCAAACATATCTAGATTATCGGAGTAATAATTTAAGTATAAAAGAAATGACAACATATGTATTTCTATAATAGAATTGTATCTTTTTATATGCTTCTATAGTATAATTTCTTTGCAGATTGGATGCGCTATCCAGCCCACTTCCAGGAACTATCAGTTCCGTGGGCACGCCCGAATCGTTATCGAGCGCGGATTCGCCTAGTTTCTCCTTCCGGCCGGTGGACAGTCCGTCGCCGGTTCGTGTAGGTCCGAATAGCGATAGCGATTCTCTATCGGACGCGAGTAATCAAAGCAAATCGATGGATCAAGTCCGTGCCGACCAGATCAATCAGGATCACAGATGAACATGAGAGATTGTCGGACACGCGAAAGCTTGGAGATTTGACGTGTCACATTGATCCTTTTCCGCATATCGTTGTAAGGGAGAAGGTATTTGTGTTTCACACCGAATCCAAAAGTCGCGCAGGCATATCCTCATCGGTCTTGTCGTTCGTTGACAAAGGACAGTTGACACGAATTACTTGGAACTTTAGTGCAAGTGCGACATAACGTTTAGAAGAGAGGCATCTCTGAATGTGCATCTCTAATACTTTTTCGATGTACTAATAAGCGTAGCGCCAACAGTGTTCTCCCCTTATTATGCTAACCACACATATCGGCGGAAAGACGCTTTACACGTCCCATAATCGTATCGTTCCGTTAGATTTATTCCGGAGTGAAGTATTTATGCCCTCCGACTGGAATGATTTATTTTGTTTTTCTTTTTTTAATTAGCTATATACAATGATTCTGTATGTATCGATTAATGTATACACGATAATGTCCCTTTCCCCGCTCTGTTTGTTCTATCCACCCTATTCAACGACCCTTGGCTCTTGTTATCTATTTTTAATGTTTGATAAGTGATGTTTTGGGCATTGGGTAATCCTCTATCCAGTGACTTCTAACGTGCATAATTTATAATCGAAACTATTTGTTATATAGACGATCAAGGTTGCGTTCTGCGTTTAATCACATCGGTTCCGTAATATTGTACAGACACTATTTAACCATCCTGATGCCTCTAATCTCTTTCATTATTATATTATTTCCACCGATATCGATGGGACTTGAGTTTTCATCTTAGTGAGAAGTTCGCATTGACGCAATTTAAATCTCCAAGCTCATATTTTTGGCGTGACACTCAGCATTAAATGTAAGTAGAAGATTCGGAAGTTTTCCCCTAGAAAAATATATTCGAGGTGATGATGATCGCATAACATAGGAGTAATCTATCCGAAAATGGATAAAAATACTCGAAGAGTATCTCGAATCTTTCAAACGCATCTCTGAGTCATTTTTGGATGAGAATATGCTGCATATCCTCACGCTCAAAGATCAAAGGTATCTCTGATCTTCTCTGCGAGGGAAAATCCGCCAATATTGCCTATTTTCTCTAGCTTCCGACACTGTCAGTTTGCCAGAAAACGTATTTATGGCCGGGTGAAACTCGAGTACCAGCGCGATATCGACCATTAATAATGTATGTACATATACGCAAAAATGCCGCTGTAACACATGAGATAGCGATCTTATCCTACGTATAAATAATAATATATAGATGCGTTCTAGATTTCTCCGAATAATATCGTACAAATGGCTCTATTTCTCTCTCTGATGCTTTATTTACGAATAACGATGTCACGTAGGCTCCGCAGGATCTTCCCCTTACTTAAACCAAAGCATAAGTATTAAGTCCAAGCTCATACTACATTTAATACTCCCATTGTCCTTTCTTCTTCGTTCGTTTTTCGTCGACTTGTGCGAGATCGATCGAGTTTGTCCTTGCGTTTCTGACGAAGTACATCTCTCTAAAGATTCACACAAGATGTTACGAAATGTGTGATGATTTTCCGAACGGAGCATTCCGAGGAGATCTCGATCGAGCGTTACTTTTAGAATATACATTTTGTATAAATATATATAAATAGAAATACACGGATTGTATTTACATATATCTATATAAAGTATCAGATTTCAGAAGAGAGAGAGAGAGAGAGAGAGAGAGAGAGAGAGAGAGAGAGAGAGAGAGAGAGAGAGAGAAACTTGATTGACGATGCTACGAGAATCTGACTGTGCCAGAAAATATTATTAGTAATATGCGCAGAAAGGATTGTTTAGATCTTGTATGCGTTTTAGCATGTATATCTTTCGAACTTCCGCTCGCCTGTTAATAAACTGATGATAGATTACTTCATATTTCATTTTGCGCGACATGCGACGTTAAAAGGGATTCTTATTAACGTCCGCGTGTGGACGTTGATAAAAATCAGCGATACAAATCGTTCCAGTCGACTTTCGAGGATTTTAGCACCGTCTCCGGCTTTGCGTAAGATTCCTCGCGTAAGATACACGGATATCGCGAGTATATAGAACGATCGTTGCGTAGGCGTTGCGTATTTTTTAATAGGAAATCGACGATCTGATAAACATGTGAATGTGAAGCGTTGTCTCTTGTATACGCCGACCTTCCTTCATAGATCTTAGTGCGATCGGATGTAGCGTAGCTGTAGCAAATCTCCAGAGAGGAAGTGGATCTTTTTGAAATCTTCGTATGCTTCCTACGTCCAAGACTGAAACTGAGAATCGCGCAAAACGTGTATTAAAAATGAAACTCTCTTTTCTTTCCTTCCCTGTACACGCATTTCGGATTCACGATTATGCTTCGAGTATCTTCGCTACACGGACGAAAAATGACGTTGTATTGATTCAATTATTCGATAACAGTATTAATAAAACAAATATACTTGTTTTATTAAAACAAGGGCATGACGTATTGAGTTAACGAGATTATCTCCGATTAGACTAATGTTATAAATACAACATCTTTTTCTCTTTTCTACAATATTTGTACGCGAAAAAAGAATATTGCGTGAAGAAAAAAAAAGAAGAAAAGAATGTTCGCGCAAATCTGAGAGGAACAAGACATTCATATCAGCGGTCTTCTTCAAGTATCCAGGAATCGGTAGAATTTGAAAATTATTTGTACCATTTGCGTGAAATCATTGGAAAGTACCTAGACAGAACAGAAAGTCATGAGGATGTCAAAGTAATGTCAAAGGTGTCATTTTGGCGTTATTTTGACCATCATGACTTTCTGTTCTACTTAGGTAATACGCGCCCGGTAAAAAATTGTTCATATATAAACATATATAAAGATATATAAACACATATATAAACATATATAAAGATATATAAATATATATAATTATGTATGAAATATGTCCATACATAAAATTTTTCATATATAATCATATATAAATGTATAGAAAACTTATATATGATTATATATGGGCAATTTTATGTATGGACATATTTCATACATAATTATATATGTTTATATGTGTTTTATATATGTTTATACATGTTTATATATGAAAAATTTTTTACCGAGGACTTGCCCATACAATACAAAGTCCAAAATCGGGACGTAAGACGTCTTAAAGATATCTTCGCAAAAGACGTTTTTAAGACGTCTTACGTCCCAATTTTAGACTTTGTATTGTCTGGGTGTCGACTGCGAGTGCGCTGTAAATTTCATGTAAGATCTCTCGTGTTTGTAAAGGAAAACGTTTTTGGGGAGAAAGAAAGAACACGGATTTGTTTCAAAATAAAAATCGATTCGCCGGAATTCTGCGGTAAAGTTTCACCGATTTCAACGAACATCGTTTGATTGATTAGGTCGGTTTTTGTTGCAGGAACAATCGCGTGAGCAGCTTTTGGACAAAACGCATGTATCCGTCTCTCTTAGCGTTTTCCACTGGGAAAACTAGTGCAACACATGGTGCACACTGAGTGCAATTTCATTGTTCTAATATATAAAAATCAGTTCACATATTTTCAGTGTTTAATGTTCTACTGTGTTTAATTTGACAAATTTTTGCCAGTAGAACATTAAACACTGAAAATATGTGACTTGATTTTCGCATTGGAACAATAAAATTGCACTCAGTGTGCACCAGTGTTGCACTTTTCCAGTTTTCCCAGTGGAAATCACTATCTCTCTCTCTCGCGCGCGCGTGCGCGCGCTTTGTTGTCATGCGACCTGTCAAACTCCGCGCACGGATCAGCTGATTTCAGAACGCATCTGCGGGGAAAGGCACCAGGAAAAAAACATTGTGTCGCACATAACCTAAACCGTCCGTCGAAATGAGAGAGCGCTTTTTTTTTATCCACCGCTAATTCGATTTATCACTGAATTTCGCGGAATGAACAGCGGCAATTAGAAGCGTCGCGTACACTTGGCTCATGCGGTTTCATTCTGCAAGAAAACGCGAACAAAGGCGGTACGTACTCCCTTTTCTTCGCTCCAAAGCTAAATCGAGACGGTCCCTGCGGAAAGAAATGCGCGGAAAATGTTGCCGTTGTTGCCGAAGTATTCGCACAATGCAATTTTTCAGTTTTTTTTATCTTCCGGCAAAGGGCGTCCGCAGGATGTTTTCCAGGAGGGACATGATTCAAAATGTTTCTTCCAGAATTAGGGCCGGTTGTTCCAACTTCTTGGTAGGCCAACTAATGGTTAAATCATATGTCTCTCTTTGTTTCTCCTTCAAATTAGACAAAGATAAACATATGATTTAACTGTAAGGCTAATTCTACAGTATGCTTTTTGCTTCTTGTTTCTTTAGAAATTTAACCAATTGCAGTTGATTTTAAGAAGAATAATCGAACAGGATTGGATTAATTTCTGAGAAACAAGAAGCAAAAAGCATACTGTAGAATTAGCCTTAGTTAGCTTACCAAGAAGTTGGAACAATCGGTCCTTAGAATACTTATAATTTGAAATTTATACACCTTTTGTTGAAAATATACACCTAATCCTATGGATTAGGATAGAAATCGGCAAGCAGAACTTGCCCTTCCTTTATTCAAATGGAGAGCAAATACTTAATTTTTTGCTAATTCCAGGGGAGGCAAATACCTCTCTTACCCCTCCCTCCCCTGTGGATGCCCTTAGGTTTGTTTTCTATTCCTGAACTGGCTGTACTAATTCAGAGCTTATCTTTAGGCCTGTCCTTTCTCGAAGAACTTCTTGAACTGGTATACACTGGTGAAACCAACTATATTTGTTTCACTCTAACTTATTGCACCAGTGTACATCAGTTCAGGAAGTTCTTCGAAAAAGAACAGGCCTTTTTTCCTCCAGTCTGGAGTAAAAAAGATAAACTTTGAACTAGTGCAGCCAGTTCAGCTATAAAGAAGACCAAGAGGTCTTCCGGCATCGTTCCCAAAGTGATCAGCTCCTTCGAGCGATGTTTTGAATTGTATACTAATGGCACGTGTCTTCTTTTCGTATGCAAGGTCCCAGACTTTTAAATCTATCTAAGCGTCACTGTTGGAGCATTTTTCAATCAACGACCGTGATCCGATATCACTCTTAATTCCTTTTCCATGGACCGGACTGGTCAAAACTTTTAAGGGGTAGAGGGCAAGTTGAATTATCGCAGAACGCTTATCGTGACTACATAAACATTGTTATAAACATTGATATCGTGGAAGGAGTTTTATTTTAAGGAAGTGTGACACACATCTTTATCTATTCCCTCCTGACGTTTGTGTGTTGTGCAGAAGATGGTAGATATAAAGAGCAATCCTCCCATCGTTGGAGAGAATGACTTACATTACGAGTCGAGGATACGAGCGAACAGTTCTGGTACAGGAACATCGACACCATCGTCCTCTTCCGACTACATGACGGGAGAAGCGGATGACAGCTCCGACAGCAAGGGAACCATACCGTTCAGCTTGAAATCGGTGGAGAACATGCTCTCATTGTCCAAGGTATAAGATAATTTGTAATAATTAACTTTAATGTTTTTGTTTTTGTGTTTCTTAATTATTTATATTTAAACAAATTTTGCTTTAATTGATAGCAATTGACGTAAAAGGATGAGCAACTTGTTAAAGCAAAACTAAAGAGCTAAGAACTATCAAGTAATCAAATTTGTTCAGTCATTGTTATATGGCGTTGTCTCGACAAACGAATACTAGAGGAATTAATGCAAATTACTGTTTTGTCTAGGATGCTTCTCAAGAGGATCTTCAAGAGATGGTACATAAATGCAAACTGATGGTACTGGAGAGCGCCGAGTGCTCGGACGAACGTAAATGGCTCGTTCGACGGCTGATCGAGTTGCGTTTGCGCGTGCAAGAGTTGCGCGAGACCTCGGACGAGAATCTCTTTGAGACACGCGTGATCCTCGGTCATCATTTCGTGCCGCAGAAGTACTACATCACCACGTCTAGTCCGGTTTATTGCGACCACTGCAGCGGTGCGATCTGGACGATGCTACAGTCGTGGTACATGTGCAATGGTAAATGTTAAACAATCCAGCGTGTTTCTCCGAACTGATCAGCGTATATCGTCATGATTAGCGTAATTTTCAGTCAGGTTTAAACGATATCCGTGGTCGCGGCATGGGCGCCCACGAGAGGAAGAAAGGAGGGGCATATGCCCCCCTTGGATTTTAATTTTTTCATTTTGAATGATTTTATGATTGACAACCAGATAATTTTTTGTTTCAAATTTATACTATTATTACATTTCATTATTATATTATTATACTATTAATTTATATTATTAATTAAAAATAAGAATCTGCATAAATATTTCTTTAAAAAAATATTATTTAAAAATACGTTTGTTTGGCACCTTTAGTATATTTACACTCTGCCTCCCGTTGAAAAAAGTTGTAAGGGCGCCCATGGGTCGCGGTGACATGACTATTACAAATTCGTTTTATTTCTTTAGATTGCAAATTTAGTTGCCACTGGAAGTGTCTGAACAATGTGTGTCGCGTGTGCGTGCACGTGGTCGCCAGCGAAGCTGGCGGATACACGCATACGAAAGATATCTGCCCGGAGCAAGGCCTCTCGAAGCAGGGCTACCGTTGCGCGGAATGTAAAGTGCGAATAACATTCAGTAAGTATTTGACAGATTAGATTAAGGGATATCTTATTAATTGCGAATAAGTACAGCTAAAGTGAACGTATTGTTCGCTTGTCACGTTCGTTTTACGTCGGCTCATTAATCCGTTCTTCGATAATTGCGTACTAAAATATCTCATAAGATAATGATAATGAGTGTATTGTCCTCTTGCAAGCTTTCTCGAAAGGATTATCTCTATCTTGCTTCGGCAGTTCCTTTAAGAATGCAGGTATTTAATATATGTAATATATTGATAACAATGAAGCTTTGCGCAGATATATTATCACCTTAATACAGATTTTTTATATCTTCATTTCTATTTATTACCAGCTTTTTCGCCTGCGCTTCGCACGGGCTCCCCTATGTTTGTCTATTTGTAGACCGTAGACGGTGATTTTTTAGACCCTAGACGATGTGTTTTTTCCACGAATAGTAACATTTACCCGGAAAAAATGGGGAAAAAATTAACCTTTTTCTGAAAACTTTATATGGGGGCTCCTTGACCCCGGGTTCGGACTCCTTCCAAAAATCGTCTACGGTCTAAGTTAGAGTATCATGAGAAAGTACAATAGTCAACAAAATTATCGCAACACGTAATTGGGAAAGTTACTTTTTTAAAGTAACTAGTTACTGTTACTCGTTACCGATTCAAAAAAATAACTCGTTCCCGTTATCGTTACTAATTTTAAAAAGTAACTCGTTATCGTTACCGTTACTCAAAAAGTAACGAATCGTTACTATTTTCGTTACTTTACTTAATTTAAACAGAAAAATGTAACAAATCCAACCGTACGTCTATTTGTTAAAGATAAATTTGTTAAAAATAAGTTAAAGATAAAAGCTAC
>NJRQ01000069.1:0-16664 GCA_003063805.1 Aphaenogaster ashmeadi
TTCCGACGGAAACAAGTTTAAAGGCGATAATAACTAATATTTTTTTACGCGAGTCATGCATCCGTGGTCAATGTGGGAAGTTGAAAATCGATACTTCATACTGAATACTTCGTGCGCATACGCATATATATATATATACATATATATATTAAATTTTGTTCGAGTATATCGCGCGATGTGACATTCAATGCAAAATGGTGACGTGTATTACGCCCGCGATACCGCACAACATGTCAACAAGCATGTAATATGGCGACCGTACTTTCCGAGTGTCAGTCTCTGCGAAATGAGACGACATCCTCGCCCTCCTTGCGCTAAAATATTATAATTCAAACGGTTGTGTGTCTGATTGCTACAGATCTCGTCGCGCGGCGTTTCACATGTACGGAAAATTATCTCGCGGAGATAATGTGTATTCGAAGACGCTCGAAAGCCCGCACGGCTGATGCGTATTCCGTTTCCATGCGCGTGTAACTGATAAGTATTAATCATCACGTAGACACCGTATCGGTATGCGAAGACACAGCTCGACATAGATTTGCTCTACGCTAACTCTCTCACGCAAACAGATCCATCGAGCATCCTTACCCTAAATCCGCATACGAAGTTTGGGCGCATGGCTAATTGTTTACTATTTGCACAGTGTCTGAGCAAGCTAGGGGTGGCAGTTTCGCTGGCCGCAAACCGGGTCTTCCAGAGTTCCGCCATTGGGATACGTCTGCAATTTATTCGATGGATAGTATTCATTTCTCTCAACATGTACTTAAAAATAATGTTTGATCTGCTTTGGTACTTTGAACGGCGTTTCATATTTATTGCATACTGTATTTAATATGTATATGTGTATTGCATAAATACATGTATAAACATATTCAACAAAACTACTTGAAGGAAACTGCATAAGATAAGATTCAGTGATAAATAACACAAGTATATCTAATGATAGTAGAAAGATAATTTAAGAAATGTTAGCTATTGATATTATTGAAAATCTTGTCTTCATTTGATATATAATAAAAGAACGTATACTCTTCTAAATAAAGAAGAGAACAATTTCATCGGTATTCGTAATTTTATACGTTCTTTTTTTAATTTCCCAATTTTAATGGAAACGATACTCCTCGCATTAACGTTCTTCAATATTTCCATATTTTTTCGATTTTACGATCTCTCTAATATCCGGGTCAATTTGAATATCGCCATTCAAAGCGTCGGTAAGTGGCAGCCGGCTCGATTGAATGAACGATCCTTGAATAAATAATGAAAATTTACTATTTCTATCCACCGACCGTTATTCTGTCGGTCTTGGAAATTTGCAGAAACAATTTTCAGCGAAGATTAGGTCGAGCGAAATCTCGAAAACCTGGACTCTCCGCCAGACACGGAGTACGATAGGATAATTTTACCGGAGGGCTATGCAGCTAGAATCCCATAGCAAGGAGGTTTAACTGTACCATCGTATGGACGCCTTGATAATCTAGCTGCACCTACCTCTTAATAGTACGCCGTCCAAAGTTACCAAGGATTTCTACAGTCTTCGTCGGATCCCAGTAGTATACACGCTACGTACTTAATCCAGGATGGACTCTCGGATAATTATAAAGTTGAAACAAGGATAGAAAAACGACAGAAAAAATCTTCAAAGGAGAAATTTTGAATCGGGTTAAGACTTTTCTTGACATAATAATTATAACAACATTAATGAGTAAAAATTGCATTCAAATAAAATGCAGATTGTAAAACATCAGTTATATTCATCATAAATTTTATAATTTTTACTGCTATCCTCGTATTGTATTGAGAATTGTTGTGTACGCGTGACGCAATTACTTTATTATATTTTTATTAACAATTTTTACGTTTAATGCATAGATAAATTACCAGCATTAAGTCTTTTCTTATCTATACAGAGGATCGAACTCCCTGTAGCGATTATCTTTTCATGGCTCACATCTAGACAAAAGATGGATAGGGCTCAGAATAGAAAAGAGTATAACCTTGCGGTCCCTGTGCAATGGCGGGTATCTATACGTCTGTCTTTTTTGCTCTCAATCCACGAGGGAAGAAATAAATCCTGGCGCGAATCGCTCATCTGGAAACTGAGGGGCAAAGACAGGGGAGGAAGTGCTATTGTTCGCGCGTGGATGACAGTCCCGAAAATAAAAATCCGCCCGCGGTGCTCCATCCAATATCGGAAGAATGCCTTTGAAAGGAGAAAAATGTCGTAACGGACATTCAAACGCTAAACGGGGGCGTCTAAATTTAATTATTTAATAGATAGACTTTAATAAATTTTATCTATCATTTTCAAATACATGTATTAAATGTAGCAGAAAAGTCTTTAATTAAAATTTCGACAGGTGCCTTTCCATTATATATATATAGCCAATCGTTAATTTATACATAGTTAAGTATCTACAGATTTGGACACATTGCTGTTCAGTCGCCAGAATTCAATATTTTGTGAGAATATGTAATAAATAACGAGATAGCTTGTATATCCCGCACATATCATGAACAATTTTGTGATAAAATTCCTTTGACGATATAAAATATTCGTGCTAATTAAATTATTATCTTTGCAATAAACCGTGGATGATATCAATAGCATCGATTATATTAACTTCGTATGCACACGTTTCATAAATAACGAAATATGTATCCAATCAGAACTCCGGCGCTATTTTTTTATATGGGTGGCGACTTATCGCCGCATGCTAAACTTGCTTCATTAAGACTTTCAGAAGAAACCGCCGAGTACGCCGGATTAATTATGCGCGTCACTGAATCGAGAGCCGAAGTTTACCGGCTGATGAATAAGTCGATGGCGGCGAGGCAATTATCATTAACCGTCGTATTTTAATACAGCCGCAAATTCGGTTCCGGCACGTTTTACGTCCGGGACTTTATCGGGACGTGGCGAATAGTCGCAGACAGAGACTCTGGGTAAGATACTCCCAACGATCGTTCGGCTCGCAGGCCGTGAGGAGCATCTCGCGCCGCAGCAGTTTTAATATGCTAAGTGCCTGATAGCCCATAACCGTAATGTTAAAACTTCGTGACTTCTTATTGCGAGGATATGCGCTCCTGTATCGATTCGGTATGGTAACGCATACGCGCCCTCACGTATCGGGTTCGCGTCGCGCTCGCAAACTCGAAGCTTGAAAGCTCGCGCAGGCGACCCAGTTGGAAAACGTTAAGCGCGCCTACCCCGCGCGGACTCTCCTGCCGCATTTATTACCGCGCATCGGGCCGCACTTTTCGTTTTCCGGGGGAAAACTTTCCGCCGTTACCCGGTGTCCCAAATAGCGAGCCGAGAGTACAGCGATTCGACGGGACGCGCATCCGTGGGAGTTCGCTGCCTGGGGCGCAGCGGCGTGGGAGAGCCCTTAAATTTCCACCGACGGAAAAGTCGATATTGTTTCCGGCGCCGCTACATACGCAGCCATAAATTCAAAATAGATGCCGGATGTTGAGGGCACTTTCAGACATTGTGCTCCATATGGTCGCTGTCACGACCGTGCTGCGGAGTTTCGCGGCTGGAATTTCGTTGCCAAGTTTCGACCGAATGATCTCCATAGCTATACAAGTACATTTAAGTGTCACGCTTACCTATCTATGAAACGAGTGATCGAGCATAGGTTTTCATAACATTTTAGCAGCACTTTAACCCTTGTGTGCGCATCCGGGTATCCGGGTGCCCACCACGGTACATTGTTGCATGTAACTGGAGTAAAAATTGAAATTTTGCTCGGAACCTCCGGATCGTCGTTGATTTGAAAACACATCTGGCACTCACTTTTTATGTTTATTTATTGAAAAAAATATCAAGGGAACGATTTCAATGGCGCAGAGAAAGTTGGGTGCGCACACAAGGGTTAAATGTTATTGTATTCAAAAATTTAACGTCTACAGATATCCTAAATATTATTCCATTAAAAATTTTACTTTATAACTCTCTATGATTTGTTATTATTTCTATCGCATATATATTTATTTTATTATTTTAATCACTATATTTATTTTGTCGGTAAAAGATATTTTTTTATTAATGGCTTTACTTTAAATAAAGTTGTTTTGTACAATGTAAAAATTTTTATAAAAATTTTGCATACGTATTAAAAATTAAAAATTAACATGTTTTTTTTTATAAAACAGATAATCTTTGATAAAGGGTTTCCTTAAATACATTAAATTCCTATGACAATTTTCTCGTGACGATCTGACCACCGATGTAATCACGTGCTGAATCGATTTCACAACGGATTGCACACACTGGTATTAAGCTGGCATCAAAGGATATTCTCGGACGATTACATGCTACGTATTTGTTCAAAGAACACCATGTTGTCTGGCTTCGTCTTTGTTCGGTTGCATCTTGAAATCCGAGGTGTTCTAAAGGCGCTCGATTAATACTGCAAATTCCTAAGATTTTGCAAAAAGACTGACATTTCTTCGTAGCACATAAGCATTTGTTTATCGTTGCAATAAAAATAACCTGACGATTTGATACAATTAGATCTTAATGTGACTGTTGCTATCTACATGTCAATTTTATTATTTATATATTATATTATTTCGGATATTCAATTATTTGGTATTCTATGTAGGAGCATTAACTCGATTATCTTTAGACAGTTTTATATTATTACAGATGCAATATTATAGACACATCGGTGTGTATATGTCACTAATATAACAGTTTCCAAGTTTCTGCTCCATTTAGTCAAATCAACAATAATCATATTTTGCAGAATACTTCATTGGATTTTCAATCAATTAAAAACGTTGGTTTTTTCGCCATAATATTTATTTTTAACGAATTTATAATTATAACGAATTTTTAATCGATTAGTATTCTCATTGAAAGAAAGTTGTTATGTCAGAATTCTGATCTCTCCGTTTCACGAATAAACAATTATGCAATCTATGAGTTACATTGCGAAATGTTAGTGCAAGATTAAGAAAGAAATCGAAAATAGAGACAAAATAAGAAAAAAATCAAGGATAGAAAATCCGCGTTCTAAATCCTTGTTTTGTCAGCTTTTTATGGTAGTTTCTCGCGCATCTCGTTTATCTTGGAAGATCGCTAGCAAGTCGTTCACGGAATATTTCGAAGCTGCAGGGACTTTCAGTTTTACGACATTGGATAATGTCGCGCGACAAGCGAAAGTGCGGGATGGAGGAAGAGACACGAATGCGAGTCACGTTTAGTGGCGGTGCCAAGACACCGGCGATATCCTGGCTGACAGGTAAAGCGGAATTCTTGAAGACACATAGATAGGAGGACACGTCCCACCAGTCGATGTGCATTCTACCAGATCTTAGATGAACAACGGAACATAAACCACGTCGTTTTACTTTCCGTAGAGGGGAGTTAGAAAGTCTGTCTTGCGGTGAAAGCGCTGGAAAATTCAGTGGTGCTTGTGTATATATACGATAGAATCTTTTACCGTTAAACTTCGAAGGGAAACTCTTTTTCGCGCCGCCAAAAATGCTCGCAATCTCATTTAGCTTGCCGCATTGGGCATCTCATCTCATATATCTCACATTAAAAATTTATATTTTGGGGGGAAGTGTTTAGATTGCTTTGTTTCGTGTTTAGACTGCTGTAAGATGTACTTCCGTGCTGTTAAAAATTAGACGATAGAGAAATCTTTGAAATGAGCCCTCGAAATTAAACTCGTAGAATCTGCTGGCATTGATCCAACTGTTGGGTAGATTTTGATATCTTTGGTTCTTGCAAATGCTTGCGCTTCTACAATGCAAACGTTCCTCGAAATCCAAGGGATGTTCGCTCAATCCTTAGATCCGTGAATCCTTGTACAGTTCTTGAATCCCTGAGTGCTTGCTTCGTTGGGCTTTCTACATTCTCTGAAATTCGTATGTTTTTGCATCGCTGAGATTTAGATGAGATCGTACGTGCGCACTTTTGGCAAAAAATTTGACACGATTTAACTTAAGATGCTGCGGGAATATAGCGATTCTCGGATATAGCGATTACTGCACTGAAAAAAAATTCTTGGTAAACTTGTGAGATGCATTTAGTAATACTTTTTTTGAAGTATTTGATTATTATTACTGATTATAATAATAATAACAAAACATTTTGTAATAATTATAAACATTTGTAATAATTATAAATTCTGTCTCTTATACACATCTAGATGTGTATAAGAGACAGCATTAACCAAGCCTGGATTTTTATAACCAAGCCTTTCTTTCAGTGTGACACACAACTCGACAGGGCACTGTGTAAATTACTGGAGTGCAAGCTCCAACTTCGTGTTTTCGATAATAAACAGATACAATTTGTCATCAGATCATGACCTTAAATGATGAGTGCGTGCGTTAGATCGACGAGCTTGACTGTTGCACGCGATGTTCAAGTGATGTTAACAGCTGTGATTGTCGACGGTTACTGCTGGTTTGCGGAAACGTCGCTAATTCGTGTACACGAACCTTATCATATTTAACATACACGCTTGTCATCGCAAATGGATTAGATAAATGTAGTTTTTTCGGGCAAGCAGACATTAATATCACAAAAAAACTTGTTTATCGTTATTTGTTAATATATTTTTTATAACAATACAGCTATCAAATTTCTGTATAAGGCTTTTCAAACGATTTTACGCATAGCATTAATCTTTTGAAACGTCCCGTTTTCGGCTTTATGCTATTTGTTAGCAGTTAGTGCATCTTTCCCGGAACTATCGATATATCGTTCCGCCGATATCGGTTCCCCGAAACCGAGTCGATTTCATTCTCGTGCTTTTAGGTGAAACTGTTTTCTTATCGACACGTTGATCAATACGTCCAATTTATGTGCATTTGTCCGATTGATATTTATGACTTGGCGATCGGCGGATCACCACCGCGGCCTCAACTTTATGACGTAAGCGTTTCCGTGTCACGCAACGTTCACGCTTGGTGGTACCATGAGCCGCGGCATTTCCTGTCATACCTCGTCAATAGCGACACGTATCATCTGCGAAATTAGAACGGTAAACGGGAAAGAGTGACGATGTATTACGCGTTTCATATTTCTAGGAGCCGCGAAGCGGGTCGTGCACGCCTCGATCTGCCCCAGTGTGAATTATTGGACAGTTTTCCATGAAGAATGCCACGATAGGCATATGTCGCGGGGGCCGATTGATGTGCTGTCCCTCGTCTGCAAATCATGTCGAAGCAGAAGGCTTAATGTTCAATACAAATCAAATCCACGTTGGTACGCCAACGCAAATTCGTTAGATACGTCAGCCTCGGTTTGGCTCTTTAGTCCAGGCCCATTTTTAAGCACTCGATCGGAGTTTATTTTTAAAAAACTGAATACATTTTATATACGAATTATTTTTAACATGTAGCGAGAGAAAGTGGCTTTTAAGGAAATGAAAAAAAAAAGTAAATCTATTACGTAATAGTTTTACAATTTATGTCCATTTTAGGATCTGACAATAACTTTTTTTAACGTCGAAAATGGAATTGCTTTCATAACTTACATCGAGTCGAATCGTGGAAATAAACGCCGGCGTATAAAACGTTGCGGTTACTTTATTTTGCTTTCGACCTATACGCGAATACTATGATCGTATATTTTATTCTTATTTTGTATTTTCTGCTTTTTTATTCTCCATCGTTTTCCGCTATTTCATGTTTCTGTTTCTTATTTGTGTAACGAGCTGAGCTATTCTGTTAATCAAGCGACGGAGATGTACACGGAAAAAACGGTTTTGCTGAAATATCTAAAAATTTGGCCAGATACAGATTTGAAAATATTTTTGTTAGACCATCAAAAGTAATTACGTAGGACACTCAAACATGATGAAAATGCTGCAAAAAGTTTTGATATTCTAGCAACTATTTTGGGCGTCCTACATAATTATTTTGACAACCCAACAAAATTATTTGCAGATCTGTATCTGGCCAAATTTTTAGATATTTCAGCAAAATAACCACTCTTTCCGTGTAGATACCGATCCTGATAAATCGCATTTTCTCTTAACGGAAACATCGCTATTTTGCAACAATAGAAACAAGTACATCTTGTTAAATTCTTAATGATGCATTAGCTTAATGCCGCGTTTTGTGATTTCTTAATTACAATCACTTAGACACATTATTACACGCTATTATTGATGTCAGCCGATTATTTAAAAAAGTGTAACACATATGTAGGGTATGTATGTATATGCACAAAATATATTTTTGTAAGAGATGTTAATAACACGATCAATCCAAGTGAGCGACGGTGAAGTTATTACACGTATGCTCGCGATGAAACTGGTTGCCGCTTGCATTTAAATTCCAAAGTTTGCATAAACGTTTTCATAAATGCTGGACGAGCTTGCTTTCAGAAATGGTCGCGCGATTGCCTTTGACGCGACAAAAAAGTGCAATATACGCGGATGTGCGCATTCTGCATGCAAATATTGTGGCAATTTAATTGCATTAAAATTTAGATATATAAATTTCGAGAGAAAATAATTGAAAAATAGCGTCTGCGCTAGACCCGTTTGATAAACATGCACAGTATGGCGATATAATGCTTCTCAGTTTTTTGTTCGCGCAACAAAATCACATAAATCATATAATTATGCGTGTACAATCGTTTAAATAACTTTTATCCCAAAGTTCCGTATAAAATTATAACAATTAAATTTTAAGAATTGTATTTGATAAACAACAGAGAGAAAAATAAAGAAAGAGAGAGAGAGAGAGAGAGAGAGAGAAAGAAGAAGACAAGGACTTTTAAACGTCAAGACTATTGTACGCAGCTTTTGATGCATCTCGTATGCATAGCATGTCCGTTCACATAAAAGGATGCGACTGGAGTGTCCAACGATAACGTTCCCCGAGTTTCCCGACATCAGATGCAGCTATTGTCTCGCTAGTTGCAGATGCTATAATCATTTAATATCGCGGTATAACAGGTGTCTCGTTGGAGTTGACGGACGTCGTATATCGTGAAAACGTGGCGCGAACGATTTTTAACGTTGCGAAGAATGGAACTGTTAGTAATTCATTCTTGTATCTTTTGTCGACTTCCGCCCGGGAGTTCATTGCTATAAAGCCGGGCTCCTTATACGGATGTATTGAAAATCGAGGCCATAGACCGACGTCATCCAATATAAATTCAAATTTTTCATCACGCTTGCGGTTGCCACCTTTTTTATGCTCGGCACACAACAGCTAGTTCACGAGACTTTATTAAACGATAAAAGACTAAAAATATAGACTAGCGTGACACGACTGAATAATATATAATAATTTTTTATGAATAATCTATACTTATATCATGAAAAATCGTTATTCTCATCAATTCTTATCATTATTACTGTTAGTTATTATGAGAAATGAAGATAATAACATGTGTCTCCTCTTGCGAAAACCCGAGATAATCTAAGTTAATCTAATCCCTTTTCGATTCCCAAGTTAGTCGAAGAAGTAATCTTTAAAATCGAGATCGGATATTTCGAGACACTCTATATGCAATTCGTACGCGATTGCAATGAAGATAATTAAGAGGAACGATAAAGCCGGCGAAGTTTGCGTTTGTAACGCGTGAAGATTTCTCGTGGTTGGGTTCTTAACTTACGGCGAAAGAATCGACTAAGTACTTAACATTTTCTACCGGCTTCCCCCGACAGTCCTCGATCGATGACGGTCCGCGACAATTACAGTTCATTAAGCGGCAGCTTCAATCGACAGCCCGTTATGGAGGCGGTTGGCAATGAGGCCGTCCTTCGTCGCAATTTAACTTGGTCGCCGCGTCTTCATTCTCAGGCGACGGGTGCATCGTGATTTACATTTCAAAGAAAGCTGCGGAAAGGCTTAACTTAACCATCGATCGTCATTTACGCCTTTGCCGCCGGTCTCTAAATGTAACCATACTTTGCGCCGCGAATAAATCAAGACGGTGCCCGATGAAATCTGAATAGGGACGTTTGATACGCTCAGATCCGCAAATTTGCTCCTCCGCAAGGAATTTTATAACTGCCAGAAATGTGAAAACGAACGCAAAAATACTTCGTTCCGCGTATACGATCGTAGTTGTACCCGTGCACGTAACCCCGCAGCGCAGTTTCTAATTAAATCCTTTGAGCACCGAAAACAATTTACATTAATAAATATCGCGGAGCGATTTGTAGATTTCACATTAAATCAAGCGCATTCCATCTCTTTGCTTTCCACGGACCGCGCTTTGTTTCCGATATCCCCGACTCCCGCCGCGCGCCGCGTTCCGTTTAATTAATGTTCTCGTATATTGTAACATCTGTAGCATAATGTAACACTGTTACAGAACCATCTCGTAACGCGCAAGTTTCGCGATGACGCGTTTACTTGGAGCTGCGCAAGATGCCGTGTCCTTAGAGAATCTTCAATGGAATATTATCCCTGGGAACACCCAGTTAAATGGCGCTATCATCTTGAGAGACTCGTTTCAGCTCGGCCATTAGCGCATCCACGAACGTCAAACTTTGCATATCCGCCGCGTTGGGTTTGCTCACTGGCAAGTAGTCGCTGATAACCACCGCCGCGCCGTGTCGTGTCGTGCAGAGAGCGATAGGGGGAAACCAGCGTTTCGATTTCGCCCGACGACCCATCCCTTCCGAAACGGACATAAGTCACGAGGGATGTAGTTGTTCTAATGATGGCAGCTCTCGGGCAACCAGTCGTCATCGTGTTCGATATGGCTTCTTAAGGAAACCAATTAGTCCCTGGAGTGATAGTTGGTGGCTAGTACGTGCGATCGCACGAGAGCGGGTCTTTGAGTTATCATTGACGTGCTAAAAGCGCGAAGATCTTCCCTGACGTTTCGCGTGATTTCTCACACCGTTAAGACGCCTTTAGGTCACGTTTCGAGTCATTTCCTTCTGGGCGAGTGTACTTTTTGCATGAGCAAGCAGAAATTCAGCCGCCACTCGGTTCTTTATATCCGGTGTCGGCAGCTATTAAAGTTGCTCGACTTTTTCTATCGATCAGTTGCAAAAACGCTATTCCTGAGCATCGCGCCGCCACTCCGAGACAAAAGCTGTTACGAGTAGGGTGTAAATGAATGAGCCGTCCCGTCGTGAAAAATGGTTTCAGCCAGACTCCGAGGTATCTGCTAACAATTGGTCACTACAGTTCCACGTTGACGCGTTTCCTCTGGCGCAAAAACACAATAGGCCATTTTATTTGTCATTTCGCATTTTCTGCGAGCTGAAATTTAAAGTCTATGAGTATCAGAATATGATTGTTTCATCAATCAAATTTGCGCACTACGATTTATATCTGTCTCTTTTATCGCAGCAATACCTCGATCATATGCATGCTGATTAATCTGTCTCAATTAACCACGGCCATTTATACATTTGATGATGTCTATTAAACGTGTCACTTAATAAACATGATTATCGTTTCAGTCAGTATGCCAACTTTATTGGCTTATTCTCAATATTTTACAATATATGTTGATGTAATGCCGTTTAGTTTAAATAACGGATTGGATTACAATGTAGAATTTACATCAATATTCTACGTTGTTTGATACTGATGCTGAATTGACAGTATCCAAAACGTAGACATTTTTTGGCTTTTCAAATGGAATAAGACGGCAGCTATTTTAGAAGTGTTGAAAGCCGAGTGAACGATTGAACCACTTTGAATGCAATGCAGTAGATCGTCGAAAGATTCCGCAAAGCCAAAACTTTAGAAACGTTTTCCCAAAGGCGAGAAAATTTAAGGATCAAACTCCGTAATTTCGCTGAACATTTACCAAGTTTCCTTCAGAAACTTTTCGGAAGTGCAAGTGGACTTTGTACAATATAAACCTTTGTCTATATAAGAAAAAATATAGTTTTGTCTACGTTAGATGAAATTAGAAGTTTCATATTGGACAAATATATTTTTAAAAAATAGTGCAAATAGGCTGTACAGATAATATTTTATGGCAAAACTATCAAATGTGGATTTCATAGATAGTTTTTCATGAAATATAAGACCATCTAGAATTTATTAAATATTATCAGAATATATAAAAGAACATTTACATATATTAGTTTTAAACCAGGTTTTTGATTTCGCAAATGGATTTTTGCAAAATAGAATAGTGTGCATCGCTGATATTTAAATAATTATTGGATTTTATAAAAAAACGTGGCACATCCATACACACTGATATATAACAATTTTTCGAATAAACTGTATGCGCCGGAAAATAATTTTGCGAGAGAAGACATCGCTTTTCTCTCTGTTTCTCTCTCTTTCTCTGTTTCTGTATACAGGGTGAGCCATTTTAAGTTACCCACTCCAATAACTTTTTTATTTTTGAATGTACAACAAAATGTTTCAAATAAAAGTTACTTGACTTCGAGGAGGACAGAAGATGGTGGCAAAAATTTGACCTTGGATAGTCATTTGAAGGTCACATAAAGGTCACCTTCAATTTTTTAAATGGAACCTACTATTTTTTATTGCATATTCTTGTAGCTTATCTCAAGAGCTTTCCAAAACACTATAATTAAGTACCTTTTCGTTAAGTACTTTTTGAGTTATAAGGCTTGAAAGTTCTAGTATTTTGACATAAAATACAAAATATCTTGTAAAACATTAAGTTTTCGGTAATGTTACCTTAATACTTTTATGCACAGAATAATGAGACGAATCAATTGGTATGAAAAAAGACATGGTTGCTTTTAAGAAAAAGTATGCAGATGCATGTTGCGCAAATTACATATTTTTTCTTAAAGAAACCATGTCTTTTTTTCATACCAATTGATTCGTCTCATTATTCTGTGCATAAAAGTATTAAGGTAACATTACCGAAAACTTAATGTTTTACAAGATACTTTGTATTTTATGTCAAAATACTAGAACTTTCAAGCCTTATAACTCAAAAAGTACTTAACGAAAAGATACTTAATTATAGTGTTTTGGAAAGCTCTCGAGATAAGCTACAAGAATATGCAATAAAAAATAGTAGGTTCCATTTAAGAAATTGAAGGTGACCTTTATGTGACCTTCAAATAACTATCCAAGGTCAAATTTTTGCCACCATCTTCTGTCCCCCTCGAAGTCAAGTAATTTTTATTTGAAACATTTTGTTGTACATTCAAAAATAAAAAAGTTATTGGAGTGGGTAACTTAAACTGGCTCACCCTGTATATTGATCATGTAGCTTTGCGCACTTTTCGCACAAACGACAAATTTCATTTAGTTCTGGATGCAAAAACACTCAGAGTATAGATGATGGCAAACGAACACGCAAAGCCAAAGGTGGACAGTCGTAGAGATGCATGTCATTGGATGGAAAAAAAATAACGGCCACGTTTCGTCGCTGTATGGCACGTGTCAATAGACAGCCCGAATAAAAGTGTTTTGTTCAACGGGCTCTATTACTCGGTACTTTTCAATAAACAATCGTAACGGCAGACAATAGACTATTCAACGTTTCTGCGCGCCGGATAACGGTGCCTGATGTTCGAATATCGTCAAATAAAATTCGCTATATATTCAATACAAATAACTATTCGCGCAACTGTTTCCCATATATAAGATTACTCACATAATTATATTATTAAAATGCACACGCATTTTATATTATTTTAATTAAGATATATGCGGATCGTCTAGTTTTAATTGCAGATAATTGGGGATTGTTGAATTAATTATCAATGCACTAAATGCATGTTTTGCATCATACAAACGGTTATCAACAATTGATTATTTGTATTTATTTGTCAGTACGCAAAGCAAGTTTAGCGCACAAGCGATTCTCTTGGTTTACTGGAATATACATATTATCGTCTAGGAATAGTACATAATATTATATACTATCTTCTCCGGAACTAGTACGCTTCGCGTTTAACGATTTTTGAAATTATTTCTTCCTTGTAACGCGGCACCGGCGCGGCGCTTTGCAAGTAACTGAAATTGCATCATGTGCCTTTGCCGCGGATATTGTTATAAAACGCTCAAAATATTATGCGGTGTCACACGTGAGAGTCGGCGCGCCTTTCTCTCGGTACGCGTGCTCATGGAATAAGCACACATTATTGCACCGTGCACTTACGGTATCAGAGTAATTGCGAAGCCCCTCTGTGGCGGCTACGAATGCTTTTCGCCGCTAATGAAAAGCGCTGAACGCGAAGGTGTGCGACCGAGCTAGGAAAAGCATCGATGCCTTGAAAGCGCCGTACGACACAAAGTACGAGAAATCGAAGCTCAAAGTACACCGAGAGGCTCTAGTGGAGGCGACCTAAAAATCGAACCGACCTAATCCGACCGTCGTTCGCGATCACGGAAGATCAAAGGGACGACCATCGTTTCACGTTCCTATGCAAATTCTCTTATTTCATTTGCCACGTTTTGCCGGTTGTCAAGCTACGGTTGTCAAGCTACGATTATTACAACAGATCGGTTGAGAGTCATCAACAATTAAATAAAATTAAATAACACATATGTAGCGTTGATTATTAGGGAAGGGCATCATAAGATTGAGATATTATATTCTTGATCAATTTTGTTATCAATTGGTTGGTTATTAAAAGATCGAAAAACTGTAACACCAGCTATTTTGCAATCATTAAATTAAAAACAGAAATATCTTTTATGTAGGAAATTTGATCCATTCTAGTTAATTTAAATATTAGTTTATGTCTAACATACATCCTTCTTTTAAATAGATAACGGGTTTTCATATTTGCTATTAAAATAGATATCTTTAAATATACATTAAGGAAGGAAAATCCTTCTCTTATCCTGATTAAATAATTTCCGGAATATGCTCTTATAAAGACTTATTTAGAATGCAGTTCTCTAAAACAGTAACCGGGGAAATATGTGCTTATCCTGAAAATAGCCTTCCTCTTTTATGCGAACTCTTGCATATCTTCTCTTATATTGATGATAAACATAAGGAACATTAGTGTTCTCAATTTTAGAAATCGTAAAGTATTCTTCTATATTAACTTATTGATCTAATAAGTATATCCTACGATTAGATTCTCAAAATATGCAATAAAGTAAGAAATTGCTTTTATTTAGAAAATCTTTATTATATATATGTACATAATAAAGCCCCAGTCATTATATATTTACAATATAAGGTACATTCTATTAATGAAACTATAAACTGTTATGTTGAAATATATTTTGTAGTAATATTGTCACATGGAAGAATTATATGTTGGTATCGTCGTTCAATCGATGCGTTTTTCGGTAACTGCCACTTAAAAAGTGAAAAGCGAAGAATAAAACTTTAACGTAGGACCTTAGTTAATCGGGTCTCTGCCGTAATCGGCTTAATTGCCAAGGAGTTTGCAGGCAGGCTTTACGAGGAACGGTCTCAACCCGAACTAGAAGTACCTACTTTACGGAGAAAGTCGCCCGTGTATCGGTGTTTGAAAATGTCACAGAAGGGACGACACACGTAGGCTAAAATGCAGTCAGACTTCAAGAGGTAAAGTTATATACTCTTCTTTATATTCTCCCTCTTGCTTCCAAATTGAAACTTTTATTTACATATTGTACATAAAGTTATTTTTTGTTCTTTATTTCTTAATTAAAAATATATTTGTGCTCTCCGCGTAAAAAAGTATTTTATATTCAATGTTTCAAAAATAAAAAGAAACAGAGATGTATATAATAACAGAGAATATATGTATGGAGTATCGAGTGAAACCCCCAGTTTTTCTGCATGCTGTGCGTTAGCGCACAAGTTTTCATGCGCACGTTATATGTGACAGCTCACAGTTTTAATTATAATATAAGCATATAACTATAATATTTAGGTATAATAAAGATTTACGCGAGAACTGAGTTTATAGTTAATTCGTTTAACTATCCATTGTTTATGCAGAAATGATTAATATTATTATCTATTGACATTTTTTAAATTTAAAATAGATTTGACAAGCTGTCATATAACGTGTTGCATCATAACGCGTGTCTAAAATTTTCTAATTTCAATGCTATAATGCGCTATAATACGCGTCAAAAGGAGCACGTATTTGATTGAAGGAATGCGTGGAGATGCACGTCGCATTGTAACGCATTTGATCGGCATCATGCAAAGTACACTTTTCCACAGTTTTGATCGATTTTAACGACGGCCACTTTTTCATATAATTAGTGCGTGGTCCTTTCCCAATTTTTTAATTTGGTCATAAGTTTTTTTTTAAGGGTGAGCAAACGAAAACTTTGGGTGGGCAAATATGAACAAATCGTGGACAATCGTATTCCGCTTAGAAATTAATGAAAAATATTCATGGTGGTGCTGATATTAAATTTTTTCCAATTCTTTATTTGATTATAACTTTTTTTTTAACAATGGGCAAATGAAAATTTTGGGTGGGCAAATGTGTGCAAATCCTGGACAATCGTATCCCGCTTCGCAATTAATGAAAAATGTTCATGGGGATGCTGATGTCAAATTTTTTCCAATATTTTAATTTGCTCATAACTGTTTTTTTAAGGGTGAACAAACGAAAATTTCTGGTGGGCAAATGTGGGCAATCGTGGGGAAACGAATGCTACCTGAATTTTATAAAAATTTGCATCGGGGTGCTGATGTCAAAGGACCACGCACTAATTATATGAAAAAGTGGTTGCCGTTACAATCGACCAAAATTATGGAAAAGTGTACTTTGTGTGATGCAGATCAAAAGTTCAAATGGGCA
>NJRQ01000069.1:17541-29239 GCA_003063805.1 Aphaenogaster ashmeadi
GATGCTAACAAGCATCTATAAGATCCCCCTTTTCCCGAAAAACTGTAAAAAAATTATTGCGGAAAATAACACCTTAACCAGGATTCGAACTTGGATCTCCCTACAATCCGTGTGGGCGTCCTACCAATTCGACCATCGAGGCATGTGGTGATATTCTTTGCAATAACAAATATATGTTTGATGAATGTCTTGTTTCAGGCGACGTATTTTAAACAATAATAAGATTAGGACCGACGAAATTGTCAAATATAAATGAGAATTGGCCAAACGTCCATAGATGCTTGTTAGCATCAAAATTATTAAATTACTCGTCAATTTAATATGTGAATTATTCTGGCTTCATGTAAGGATTGTGTTTCAAGACCGACAAATATGCGCCGCGCAGTTCGCATGAGCAGGAATATTCACAAAAAGTTATTATTAGGCATCAAGTTTCGCCGCACACCAACATTTGGCCTATTCTCATTTATATTTAACAATTTTTTTCTTTGGCAACTTTTTGGCAACAAATGAGCAACAAATAAAAATATTAGTTAGAATTGATTCTGCTCACTTTGCTCCGCTAACTTATACTAACATAAGACATTAAGATTAAGCTGCCATTGTAAAAAATAGCATATACATAAGTCAAAGCAAAAAATTAATAATACTAAAATTATTTGCTATTTTTTTGCTACATTTTACTACGAAAAATTTTTTTTGCTCCAACCATTTAAAAGTTACGAAGGGCTAGATAGCTTAAATGGAATTTAGCAAAATAACGGGATCAAAAGAGCAACGGATTCAGAGATATCTTTCTGTACCAGTCTTTCCTTTTTCATATTCATTCAAAATCCACAATTTCATCTCGTGACTAAAATCCCGGAGTCTAGACCACTTAAGATGAAAATGAGGACAGGTCACATGCATAGGCGATATGAAAAATTAAGCATCGAAAACCGACGATGATAACGAACAGCGAATTAAATTTGAAAAATTTATTTGCGATTGTATGGCGACTAAGTTTTATTAAATGAAAACACTTGTCTGGACCATATTGGTACCATTTATTGGTGACATATGAATTGCTGAAAAGATTTTCTATTTAATTTATTTGTTTACATGAAGGTCATAATGCCAAATGAAGCACTTGTGAACTATTTTACTTTTATAGCTCCTTCTACATATATTTCGCGGACATTTAATATTCAATTAAATCTGTCCAGGTTTTTATTCGAAAATAAAAAACTTTCTCTTATCTGTCATCTATCGCCGACCGAGATAGAGAAAAAAAAAAAAAGAATGGAAGAAATAAAAAATTTGTGAATAAAGAGCTATACAATTATTTTAAAGAAACTAATACATAGTAACTATCGTTTTATTCTTTTACATAATCTAACTTTTCTTTGAAATGCAGAATTCTTAATGCATGAACGCTATATACTTTGTAATACCAGAAATATCAATTGCGTATAATGTCGGAACAATTTTGTTTTATCATAGATAAACGCAGCCTCATTACTTGCACACGCCTTTTCTTGCACGTGCGAGTATTCCTGCCTGCAGCCTCTTGCATTCTTTCGAAATGTATTCCGTACGTGACTGGTATCAAATTGCTGGACACGAAAGTGCTTGAATCACAGCTCCACGGCACGAACTCGTGTGTACGACTGCTCGCTGTAAAGCTCCGGAATGAGAAAACTCCGCAGTGCCGGCGCGACCGAAAGGCAAAGGAAATTAAAACCGATCACTATTGTGTATCTCTGGAAAA
The DNA here is from genome assembly GCA_003063805.1 of Aphaenogaster ashmeadi. Classification (NCBI taxonomy): domain Eukaryota; kingdom Metazoa; phylum Arthropoda; class Insecta; order Hymenoptera; family Formicidae; genus Aphaenogaster; species Aphaenogaster ashmeadi. The sequence goes on from NJRQ01000069.1 coordinate 19,292, forward strand.
TAGCGGATAGGCAGGCTACATCGAAGCGTCGTGGCTGATGAACACGCTGAAGAAATAAAAACTCCCGCATAACCGGTACAATCGGTGCGATAATCGCGACGAAATGAGAGCATATGTGACGAAAATGAAACCAATTCTGTGTCAGTAGCGGTGATACTCTTGTCGAAGTTGGAAAATTCGGATTAATGGAGTTGCAAAATTTAGTTTGCACGCGGACTGAATATGGAGCATGCAAAACGCTTTTAACTGGATGCACTTATTCACAAGCACGCCGTCCGTAAATAATTATCAGTTCGTTCTGATATAAATTATAAAATTGCACAATTAAATTATCGAGTTCGTGCATTATGCATTATAATTATATCATTCAGAAAAAAAAGATCTTCCAAAGTTTTAGAAATATCAATTTTAAGATATTCGGTCGACGTTAAAATCAAACTTTAATTTCCCAGCGTAGATTTTTTATCAAATTTTCTAACATGCAACTCGACATCTTAATGGCAACTGCGATCGCTGAGACTCTAGTTTTACGGGCTCGGAATTAATTATAGAATTAATGCTTCTTAAAATATCGTCTTATAAGAACGGCGAGGTAAAAATTCGTAAATTTTCGAGACTGTTCATTGGTGAGCAAAGAGTAACTTGCTTGTAAATTCTTTTTGTGACAAAAAGTATGATGAATATTAGAAAAACGCTTTTAAGGTACGCGGTACAACGTCGTCGTTGCAAGCAAACCGTAACTCGTATTCGCTCGCATGTCGATGATTGCTGCTAGTTCTCTGAAACTGTAAACAGCTAGTCTTCGTTTCATGCTAGAACTGTAAGATTAACAGTAGCAAAGAAACAGACCGGGAGATCGAAAATCCCTTTTAAAAAGTCGCATCAAAGAAACTTGCAGAATTGTTTTGCACTGTACCGACGTCGCTCGATCTTTTTACAATGTTACGAAGACGATACAATGTCTCGCGAAAAAGACATTCTCCTTAACGATAATGAAAACGTATAATTAGATTTTGGCATTACAAAACTAATTACTTTACTACAAAAATTTTAATTTGGTTGATATCCAAAACGTTTAATTTAATTTTAACGCATGTTAAAATTAAAATAATAATAGTATTTAAATATACATTAAATAAAATCTTAAGGAGCTATCGATACTGCAATAATCACGGCATATATTTGCATATTTTATATTGACGACATAATAATTAATCCCAGCCAAATATTATTACGATTATTTTAGCTTTCTATTGAAAATTTTCGAAAGATTTTGCGCCAGCGTTATTACAAGACTACAATTTCATCGTCAGATCCACGATTCTACATTAGATTCCGCCATATGTACTATGCACGTACTACATATAGCACGTATAATGAATGGGATTGCAGTTACCTCTCCTCGGAAACGATGATAGCATCGATCGCGGCTTCGTGGCTGGGGCCACTTGCAAATGTACGGAAAGATGGGCCAAATGGCCCGATTCAAAGTGCCAAACTTCGGACGTCGGTCCGGAGCTCTTTTGTAAATGGCAGCTATCACTGGCTGTTAAGGGTTACCGTAGGTTTCGAATTAGGTTGGAGTTATTCTGGGTATGATACCGTTTCTCCTTTGGATTACCAGCCTCTGAGAAATAGCGCGCCGTCATTTCAAGCAATAAAACAATTTTGCGCTTTATTTCCGTGCTCGGAGAGTTCACGCGAATTATTCATATTCCACGTTTTGTGCAAATACGACTGACGTACCTACATAAAAAAGATGCACGGTAGGGAATAAGGTAAATTGCGAAAAAAATCTTTAATCTTTCTTTCGGTTCAATTATTATGGATTCAAATTAATTTTATTAAATATATTATTAATAAAATAAAAGAATTAATATATTGTTATACTGTGTATCTATACAATAGGAAGAATGAAGCTAAATATAACAATCCTTATATGTAAATTCAATTTTTTTCAATAATTTTAGCAATAATTTTAGCATAATTTAAAAGGCATTGTTGCATTTATTCTATTTTATATGTCTCCATCTTTCCTAAAAAAAGAAATAACTGTGGAAAAAATATTTTTAGATTTTAATTCATAAATTTTAATAAATAATTGTAGATATGAAGAAATATATATAATTTTACATAGATTTTAACTTTATATTTATTATTATATTCTATATTATACATTATTATATATTCTACAGTAATATCTCTACTGGAACCCACGTTTACGTAACTGAAGCATTGAGAAATCAATACAGACAGGCATGGATAAACGTCATAATTGCTTCATATTCTCGGCCTTACCGTGATGTACAAAATGAAAACGTCCGTAACATTAAGCTACATTCAGGCCGTGATATTTATAGCGTGACATATTTTCTAAATCTTTCCTTATTTTCTTTGACATAAATCGCCAGGCAGGTTATATGGGTGCCTTAAGGGTGATTTCTTGCCGCGAAGCCATCGCTCTTTGCGGCACGGATCTCGATGCTCCCAAGACGATGCGAACAACTTTTTCAAGATACCTTCCAATAGGGTGGCTCTCAAAAGATGGGTTGTACATTTTCCAGGTAAACATTTCGCAAGAATATGGCGGATACGAGCGTCACCATAGTCTTCCTCGCAGATGAAAACAATACCGGTTTTGCAGCAGACTATAATGCAGCAGTCTTTCCACATCAATGATATTTATCCAGAGGAAAAAAGCGAGCAAATATATATACAAACGCAATATTTCTATTTTATTACTACTTTTTTCGAATGCATTTTTATTTCTTCTTATTTGAATTTTTTACAGGCTGAAGATATGTATTTTAGTAACAATATTTTATACTATTATAATACACTGAGAAAAAAGTGTTTGGTATTTATGACTATAATTGCATAGTAAAATAATTATGGTTAGAAGGTCCTTTTTTATTGTCAATACTGCTATACTATTAGTAATAATAACTTTATTTGCATAGTTTTGCCAGTCATGGTTAAAACAATTATAAAAATATAGTTGGCGCTGAAAAGAACTATAAATTATGGTAATTGCAACCATTCTGTTTTCTCAGTGTACTATTAGACTCTCGACGGATATAAAAAAGATTAAGAATGTAATTAACAATAACATAGGACCACAAAAAGAAATTTGTGAAAATCAACTGGGATCAGAGTAGGGAGTAGGTGATTCTTATAGATTTTGGGTCGCAAAAAACAATGCCGCTGGCCAAATTACTCTATCACGTCACAATTTTGAGTTAATTGCAGTTAAAGTTGCAAAAAAGGCTATTTTAGTGAATTTTGGCATATTATAACTACAGTATGTGACATATTGGAGAAGTTTTATTGTAATCAAAATTAAGCACATTGTTAGGACTTTTAACCCTTAAAAGGAATTTGTTGTGTCGGTTATTAAAAATTTTAAGTGATTTAATACATTTCTTTGCAATTTACAAAAAACTTAGACGTAGTGGACAAAAACGGCCAAGGGATTCGACTTCAGCGACCCAAAATACGTATAGTACACGTGGTCTAGTTTGTGTAAATTAAAAAAAAAATTTGTGATCCTGTGTAATTATTTAGACAAAATAACGAATAAAACTTAATATTTTTCGAATATTTTTCTGCCCGTCTATCTCATGAGCACCGAATCACTCAAACCAGCAGGCGTTGAAGAAAAAAGGTATGATTACGCGCGGGGCGAAAATTTGTCGCGACATGAAAAAGCGGGCTGACACAATCTGTCTTTTTGCGTTTGAAGTAACGGTGGTACTCGAATAAGGAGCGAATACATAGAAGAGACGCCATTCTCTCGATTACTTCGTGCGTCAGCCTGACATTTAATTTCGCGCGAGAGCTATTGACATTTCGATCGCCGGCCTGCTAGATACCTGGTATTTGCGTTTCCCGCGCTCATCCAGCTCGAAAGCAGCGAATGGTCTCGCGAACGATGAACGCGTACCACGAATCGAGTAATGCATTGCTTCCGAGTATTTAATTACTGGGTTTGCAGGTAGGATACGCGCGATATGTCAGTCGCTGATATACAAATAGCTCTCTCCAAAATTTTACATCCTATATTTCTTAATGATTCATCGGTCACATTTCGTTGTCTGCTCTACAAAATTGTGAAGAAATAGCAAAAATACAAAATATTAAAAAAATATTACGGCAAATAGTTCTTAAATTTGATACGAAAATCAAGCAGCGCTGATGCGTTTGGTGAAAATTTCGTTAGCCAGTGTAATATAATGAAATGAAGAAAAGTTTAGAAGTATCGTAGTTTGAAGTTTAATATAAAGACGTGAGAGAGCTTCTCTCTCTCTCTCTTTTTCAACAAAAGCACCGTTCTACTAAGCGCTCAAGATATCGCGCATAATCTTGGAACGATAAGAATTTTACCCCGTCTTACCAAAAAGATTTTAGTGTTGTAATGTATAAGATAAAAGCAATTCATACAAACGAAGTTCTGAAAAGGCAGTAGTTTGTAATGTCTGCGACTGAAAGTCTTGTTCGGCATTGTGCGATGTCCTCTTACATGAAGTTGCAGGCAACTGAAATAGCTGGTAAAAAGTAACAAGGGAGAGAGCGGGAATAAGAGAATAAATAATTATAAATTTTAATTATAAATGGAGAGTTGCTATATTTTATATTTTTGTAATCGATATTTCTATCAATTCTCAATTTAATTGCATTGCTCATAATTGAAAATCGATAAATTACGATAAGAGATTAATTACAATGACAAACATTTTTAAGAGCATTCAAAACGCATTCAGAGCATCATTAATTAAGAAAAATGATTCGAGTTATTATGCAATGTGAAATTCTACAACAATACATAAGTATATGTCTATTATTCTTTATTAATCCATTACTTCATTTACCATTGGTAAAATAATTGGTAAACTAAAGCTTTACAATACAATTATTGAAATGTATAAACGATAAGGTATATTCAGACATTTTTCACGGATATTCTTTCAAGATATCCGCATCCGCGCAAAATCCCAAAACTTTCAGGATTTTGCGAGGATTACGTAACGCCCGAATTAAAAGAGTAAAGTCGAGAAGTTAGGTCCGCTGAATTCTTACCGTGATCGATGCTTTAAATTTTCGTATACGTATCTCGGCCATTCCGGCCGTTACCACTGTGCACGGAAGTTGGCTCGCAACTTTCATCCGATATCGAAAATCTTGGTTCAGCATTATCGTGAAAAGTCAGGAGCGCAATCTTGATACTCCAGTTGTCATTCGTCGAAACTGTAACGAGGCCTCCGGCAGAACCCGGCCTGTATGTGCTATGCGCGCGCCCTTGTATGTGTATGAGTGTGTGCGAGCGAGTGTCCAATTCTTCCTCGACGAAAATTATCCCAAGTTCCTCAAAAACGGCTGAATTGCTATCGTCAATCACTGAAGTTCTTTATAAATTGATGCCAGTTACTCGAGATGGGGACTTGTTAGTTGAAAATGCGGCGGACGTCTCGTTAGCAGCGTCTGTGTACACTATGGTTCACACTCCTATCCCAAGTATCCTCTCACCCCCAATCCTCGTAGCTGTCTTGATGGTAATAACACCTTAGTTTTTCCGTGATATAATTGGACGGCACGGAGCGCTCGTAAAATAGGGCAGGGTTGAATTCTCGGATACAGCAGTGCGCGTACAAACGCAGTTCGCCCTGGAGTATGTAATTGAGTTTCAGATAATTTAATAACTCCTTAATGTTATTCATCGCGAGCCCTCCGTATCCTCTTGCCACATTTCCGCTTGGATGTTATCTCATTGTATTATCTCTACAATTTATTTGAGGAGTTAAAATGAAAAGCGATAAAGGAAATAAATCTCGACACGTAACCGGATATTGAGCGCATGAACAATACATAAGAGAATATTGAAAAAGATATCTCAGCACTATATATTTAATTTTATATATTTAATCGCTATTGTATATTTAATCGGTACAAATAATTTTATATGTTCCTTTTATAAATTCCCCTTCATCGAATAAAGTGAAACGTAGTTAATTTATTTTTTTTAATTGGTTACTAGCATTATTTTTTATTTGTATTTTATTACAATATATTTTGATATATTGTACTATTAAAACAAAATGTTGAAGTTAACGATGTGAAACTTAATTTGTGCTCTAATCAAAAAAATATTTTCTTCCTAAATATTTTTTCATAACCCACACACACACAAATGCACTTAAAACATTAAAGGGATTATAAATGAAAAACACGTTTAAAACACATTTATTTTAAATGGCTTACTAATTTTAATAAAAATTCTTTTATATATATAAATTTTATAATTCTTCTTTAAATTTTATCTTATTACAGAATAAATGTGATAAAATGTTAAGCATCTTTATAGGACACGTTTAAAAGGGCATTAAAATAATTTAACGGTTTAAATTATAATACATTATTCCGTTTAAAAATAACGTGACTCTGTAAAGCAATCAACAGTCTTTTTACAAGCAAGAAACCAGGGGCACGTAGATGGCAAATCCATCAGCCCGGGGGTCGCACGGTTTATCGACGTTGCAACCAATTTCCTTGTATCGATAACGTGCATTCCCTTCAAAAGGACTCTCGTAAAATTTTATTTTCGGTCAAATTCTCGCGGTAACCGCGGAGATCGAATTAACCCGGGGATTCTATGATGCGAAAGTGCGACATAGCTGACGTGTAATATACCGTGTGGAACGTAATTATCGACGGCAATTACGTACCAGCCGCGAGACGGTAGTTATTTTAATGCGGCCCGGTTCACTGACTCTCACCTGCACCGCCATCGCAATTCAATTAAGAGATCGGAAAGGGAACGGAGCTTATTGTAATTTAATCGCCGCTGTAAGGTCGTCCTGGCGTGATCGTAAAACTTTCGGGATAGTCCATTAATCCCCGTGGATCCCTTTCGGTTTCATCGAATTAGCCAGCCGCTTCTGCAGACACAGGAATGTGCATATTATTCATCAAAATTTACCCTTTCATTACCCTAATGCTTCTTTTCGTTTGTCTCGTGTCCCAAAACGTACATGTGATTTTTTCATTTTCTTAATCTTGTTCGTCATCTTCAGCATTGATTTATCGCTTATACTAAATAATCTTGTTCGAACGTTACTGTGAACTATTCAGATAATTGTCATCAAATGTATAATTATGTTTGCATAATTAGCTTATATAATTCTATTAAGATTGAAAATATTTGACAAAACAAACGCGAAAGGATAGTTATTTGACATTCGCGTTTCCGAGGGCACTTTGGAGAACTTACCTTACCTGCGCAGCAACCCCGAATCAACCCCGGCTATCGATCATACTTTTGCTTCCCTCTGTCGGGGATGGCGTGCAAACTCCAGGTGAAATTTCTGTTATCCTTCAACAAACTACCCTCACTACCCTCTCATGAGTTCACCCCGTGAGATACGCTTCGCGCGTTTGGCTATCTGTTACGCCTGCTTGAAGTTAAAGGGCGTTGCGATCTGTTTCCCTGTCAACCTGTTACGAAGACTGCCTGATCGACCTACAGCATTTGCAATTATTAATTCATTTCTTCTTTATGACGTTGTGATATCTTATAAACTTTGATTTTTACTCAAGCTGAGACAAGATGCATCTACATCGTATATTTTACACGAAAATTTATGTTCTATTCTTGTACAGTTTATTTATATGCACCATAATTTTACAGAAAAGTACGTAACTGTATTATCATTAAGAAATTTTACCAAATCTACGACATCTCTTTTTGTTAAATATATCACGTCGTTTAACAATAAAAGTCGTAATATGACACATAAAGAATTGTATTGATACTAATTGTACGATTTACATTCTGCAATTTACATTTGCGACTTGATTGCAACTGTAAAATGTGGAATAGAAGTGGCGAATAAATGCAGAGAGGGACAAAATGAGTCGGCAAGCAGAAAAAGCAATCGGTAGAGAAATCTGTGTTTATATGTAACATATCATACATACCATAATTTTACAGAAAAGTACATAATTATTATTAAGAAATTTTATCAAACCTGCAACATCTCCTTTTGTCAAATATATTGCATTGTTTAATGATTAAGATCGTAACATGGTGCTTAAAGAAATGTAGTGATATTAATTCTACAGATTTACATTCTGTAATTTACATTCGCGACTTGATTGCAAGTGTAGAACGTGCAACAGAAGTGAATAAATGCGGAGAGAAACAAAAGGAGTCGGCGAGCAGAAAAAGCGATCGATAGGGAAGTTTAAGTCTTATTTTTATATAATACGTTACATAACATAATTTTACAGAAAAATACGTATTGTATAATCATATCATTAAAAAATGTTATCAATTTGCATTTCCTTAAATATATCGCGTTGTTTAATAATAAAGATTAAGATTATAACGTAGCATTTAAAAAATTGTACTGATACTAATTGTACCGATTTACATTCTGCAATTTACATTTGCGACTTGATTGCAACTGTAGGAGTGGTGAATAAATGCGGAAAGAGACAAAACGAGTCGGCGAGCAGAAAAAGCGATCGGTGGAGAAGTGGCGAATTGAAAGCAATACAATGTATCTCTGATTTGCATGTGAAGAATAGCGGGAACTTGCTGGGGCGTAGAATAGTGCGCGCGATGTGTACAAAAATTGGAAGAGAAACAGAGAATCGAAGAGAACGGGATAAAATTTTAGTTACAATATATGCACTAAAAGAAAGGCTTGGTTATAAAAATCCAGGCTTGGTTAATGTTACCAAGCATCTTGGTGAAATAGTTTCAACTAAACGTTGTAATCGTATACTTCAAAAAAAGTATTACTAAATGCATCTCACAAGTTTACCAAGAATTTTTTTTTCAGTGTGTATGTACATTTTCAATAATATCCTTACTCGCTAGATAATCGTATATTTTCGTGCGATCTAATAACACGATTTCAACTGTTTTCCGATCTACTATTTGGAATTCAAATGATTAGTAAATGTCAAATATAATTAGCGTATCTGTGTTAATTTTGTGACAGATAAACTGCGCCGAGTTTGGAGATAAATATATCTAATTACCGCGTACGTACACGAAGCCAGGATATCATAACGATTGCGGATACTGCCGATTTCCGCTGAACGGATGAACGCTTAGAGGAATTTCCGACGGGTTTTATACATATTTGTCCGCGGCTAACAATTGTTCGGAGATCACAAAACAGAGAGTAAACATTAATCGACCAGAGAAGAGGAAGCGCCACCGGATATTCACAGGGAAATCGTTCAAGGCAAATTTGTATTTCAGCGTTTGTATACGCGATCGGCGATCGGAAATGGCGCGGAGGACGAAAGGAATCTCTGATGCGCCGCGCATCCTCCGTTTCCTGCGGCAGGCTTTTTTTCATGTATTTCGCGTATCCGTCGCGACAGTATCGTCACGCACGATCGACGGAGCGCGATCGCCGCCGGCGGCGTGGCGTGGTTACATTTCGAGCGTAAAGCGCAAAGCCTGTGCGAAATTAAATTTCCCACGACGCGCGGCCGACTGCTACCCCGATGTCGATGCAACTGCAACCGGCGTGGCGCGGCGGCGGACGGCTGCATTGCAGTCGGCGGTTTGGCAATCGAGCTGCGGTCGGATCGATGTACCCTCGTATATCCGTTATATGAAGCTGCACCACCCCCATCCTCCTCGCGATCTCCTCTCCGGCCTCTCTCCTTCCGCAGCGCACAAATAATGCAGCGACATTTGACCGAGTGCTCACACGCGGCGCGCTAAAAGTGGCGAGCGGGTTGGAAGGCCGCGAGAGGATGATGACCGATCCTCTCGCCTTGACCGCTTGCACTTCCGGTCGGGCCGAGTGTAACGGCGAAATATGCCTCTGAATTCATTCATACACCATATTTTACTGTGTATGAAACACTGGGCTCCGCAAGGGGTTATTCACTTAGCGAATCACTGGTACACCTTGTTTGAAATCATTG
>NJRQ01000069.1:38708-49714 GCA_003063805.1 Aphaenogaster ashmeadi
ACCTTGATTGTTTATTTATCTACTGGCGTAAGAGAAGACGTTATCTATAATTATGAATATTGTTCACAGTTTTCTCTCGCCCGCAGGAGATCGATGTCTCGGCGTTCCGTCTCGGTGCGAAGGGGGTAAGAAGGGGTGCCGTTTGAAATTCAAGACGGGAATCGCGAATGCACCGTCAACTTCGTAAATCGAGAGACACCGTGCGTTCATATGTTATTCCATCTGTCGACATGGCTAACCAAAGCGCTCCTGAAAGAAATCCATCGCGATGTCGCGAGAAAGGGAGCTGGCGTTCGCATTCCCGAACCCATAGAGCTCGGAAATACTCCTTGTCGCGTTTCGCGCGCGCGTCGTTTCGAACCTAGTACCGCGGATGCACTCAGTTAGTCCGGCGCATTTGATTCATACTCCTGGCGCACGTAATCCCGAGCTCTTCGTACGGCAAAGTACGGTCTGCCATTTTGAGCTTACCGATTCGGCTGCCAGACTAATCCGCGTGCTTCGTTTCGCCCCGGGTCGCGCCGGTGCTGTGGCGCGATAAATATTTGGTTAGATGCTGTTTGTGGTGCTCGGAGTCTTTAACAGAAAATTCCGGCATTCCGGCGAATCGACGCCAAGCGGCAAACGCTGCGAGGCGCAAAAATAACTTCTCACCGCGCTTTAAACGGCTCAATGAGTCGCTCAATTTTTCCATCGCGCTCCCGCGACGTTGACAGGGGTTGAATTGAGAGCGAGAGTACGTTATCGATTTTTACGGACACTTTGTCACGAATATAATAAGAGATTTTTTACACCGTTATTGTTGACAGTTAATTACACGTTCATACAAAACTTGACGCACGTGTTATACGCACATTAGGTACCTGTATACGCAGTTAATGATCACGTAGCGGATATACGGGTTTTTGCGGTACACGCGAACCAACAGGGCGTCTAGTTTACATACTTTTGTCATTAGCTGTTGCTTTTCCAGTCGTTGCTAAACACAAAAAAGTCGTTGTTTTGCCCGGGCTTTTATTCGCTCTCGAGCCTCATACACCGGGTCCCCGCGTAGAGCGTGCGTTGCATTCATCGACATCCCCCCCTTTTTTTTAAATTTGTATCGTTGTTCACGGGATGCGCGCGCTGGCCGACGAAAATTCGCCACCACCTCGTCGCCCGACCGTGTCTACCACGTATTTCCCGCTATTGTTCTTAATTTACGAGTCTCACGGCTATTCTTCTTTCGGTCGCTAATTAACGGGTCGGCCCGACTGGATTCGAGGCTGTAACTCAGGAAAATTTACCAGTCGCGAGATAACAGCACTCTTCCACTGCATCGTGCGCGAACAAAGGGCGCCGGAAACGAGCGTTCTCGCTCGCGAATGCTATGATAAAGAAATCTCAATTATAGCGGAGAATGCGATGGCTACTGATATATTTTCTCTGATACATTGCACGACGCTTTCGCATTTAAACGCTACTCCGAGACGTTGTTTCGCGCTGCGTCTCGCCATAAAATTCCGCGTCTTCGAACATTTTTTTTTTAATTATTACTTTAACACGTTGAATGCCTAATTCGCTTATTTCTCTGACGACGCCGGAGTGAAATTTTCATCATTGGATCCTCATCTCGATAAAATATTATATAACATAATTGAATTGCAAAATCATCATGCATAGCATGTTTATCATCTTAGTCTATCACTTCAATATTAATTATACTTACTCTCTAAATCTGAATCAGTGCAAGTATGCACTGATTCAGATTTAGAGAGTACAGAATTATGTTATTGTTTACGAGTTTTGTACATTTTTTGAGTTTGGTAGCGCCGGTCAGCATTGATTACATGGGCGCCCATGAGGGGAGGCAAGGAGGGACATATGCCCCCCTGGATTTTAATTTTTTTAATTTAAAATGATTTTATGATTGACAACCAGATAATTTTTATTTGAAAGTTATACACTTAAAAATAAAAATCTGCATAAATATTTCTTTAAAAAATATTATTTGAAAATATTAAATAACGTTCGTTTGGCAGAGCCTTACAAAAATGGTACCCCTAAGGCCCAGTTCCACCATCTCCAGTTAACCTAACCGGCCGGTTAAGTTAACTGGAGATTGTGGAACTGGGCCTAAGTGTATTTTAACTCTGCCCTTCCTTGAAAATAGTTGTAAAGGCGCCCATGTGTGACTGGTTACCTCCACACTGAGAAATAAAATTTGTTGTAAAACTAAAATATTTAATCCAATACGTTCAACCAAAACATTAGTTGGTTTAACTGAACATTGGTTGAATTAAAAAGGTATAGTTTATTTTTTAATCAAGAATTAGTTAATTCAACTAATGTTCAGTTAAACCAGTTAATGTTTTAGTTGAACGTATCGGACTAAATATTTATTGCGACAAATATTATCACATGCCTCGGTGGTCGAACTGGCACGACGCCCGCCCGGAGTGTAGGGAGGTCCAGGTTCAAATCCTGGCTGAGGTAATATTTTTCGCAATAATTTCTTTACAGTTTTCGAGGAAGGGAAGATCTTATAGATGCTTATTAGCATCAAAAATGATTAAAATTCTGCTCGTTAAATGAACCAAAACCCATGGTCTCCATCGTAGTAAGAATATTTCTAATTAATCAATTTAGCCAGTTGTCGTCGAATATAATTTACCTTGATTTGCTAAATATTTTAGTTTTTCAACAAATTTGTTTTCTCAGTGCACGGCATTCAACACGTTAAATTGGGTAAATAAGAAATACAACAAATAAGAAATGTCGATAAACAAGAAACTTTTCTCACGTAAAATGCATTTAAATAGTCGAATCATCCAGTGTGCTTTGATCTAATCTCTCGTTATGCGTGGCTGAATTTAAAAGCGTGGTCTAAATTTAATTTATTGAAATTAATGGCAGCGCGAGCTGGACGTCGAGAGACCACAAATTACAAGCGCACTTGATATTACGCTCACAGTACGAAGGAAGTATAACGGCTTTAAATGGGCATTTAAAAGTTTCGTCAACCGAACGTTCGTGCGTTTCGAACTTTCGGCTGCCAACACATTTTTCCGTCACGCTCTTATTGAACCGGTCGACGTATAAGCGAGTCCGCGCTTCTCTCCACTAAACGCAATTTCGATCTCGTATCTCGTCGAGTTGTTTGGAAGTTTTCATCTTATCGAGAAGTGAATTAACTTCTCCGCTTAGAATGGCACGCATATTTAATGATCGAATATTTGTTATCGAAAGGTGAAGATATTTAAGGCTCGCCGTTTTCAACTACGAACTTTACAAAAGTCGTTCAAATATGACCGTAACTCTCGGAAAAGGAATACAAAATAGATGATCTGCGCAAAAGTACCGTTTATATTCAAACATTCAATGTTCATTTATAAGGGTTTATTTATTAACACAAACATTCTTGTATAGGGGAACAGCGATGTTACGCATCTTTTTTTTTCTCATCATAATAAAGCGTACTGTATTTTTGCTTATGACACGTCGCAGAAAGTAAGACGACAATGTTTTTACAGCGTTGTAAATGGCGTGCAACGTGACAGCGCATTTAGTCCCCGGTGCGAGGCAGGTGCGAAAAAAAAACCACTTGCTCCTAAAATAGAGGTACGTGTTGCAATTTGTAATTACGTTCAGTTGAGCGCATTACGCCAAGCTGTGAATCGTGATGAAAAGCGCAATGCGTCATGCGACTCGGCAGTACGTTCCACTTTTGCTGATTAAACATTCCGCTGCGAAATGCGAAATAATTAAAAGTTTGTCGTTTAATCTCGCGCAGATTTCTCGAAACCCCCGCAAAATCCGAATTTTGCGTATCGAACATACGTCGCCCGTCGCCCAAATTTGTTACTAGCGCAAACGTCGAACGCGAAACGTTCCCGATGAAATTATAATAGCTATTCGGAAGAAATGGTTACTATTTAAATTGCTATAATTTTTGCATAACATCATCGCGATATTTTCAAAAATGTATGCACGAGTTGAATACACATCCGTGTAATGCAATTAGAAAAAAATAGTCTGGCGAAATTAGGCGCGCCATTATTTTTACGTAATGCTTGTTGTAAAACATTTACGGCGCGAGATACGTTCCCCGCGTCATGCAATGTTTCATGCAATTGTCACCTAATTACGACATAACTGCTGCCGAAGTAAAAACATCGCATTGTAGGTGCGAAAATGTGCGTTTACGCGACAGTGAGAACGACCGGTCTTAATTCTCGCAAAAACCAATTGGATTAACGGTTAGAGCCATTTTCTGCGCACAACCCCCCTTTTCCACAGTTTCTTTCTCTCTTTTGCTTCCTCCCTCCCTCTCTTCCTCATTCCTTCTCTTTCTCTCCCTGATTCTTCTTCCACTGTCGAATTGAAGGGAAGGCCGGCTCCGTCTGCATAAAATTAACGGGATAAAAGCTTCTCCTCCGCCTGGGAAATAGCCTTTCTGCTTTACTCGCTTCCGTACCTTCCGTCTTCTCTCTCATGACCCGTCTACCGTTTTCTTCTATGCGTGCAGTCGTCAACATTGCCCGAAGGGTTGTCTTATTAAGATCCGACGAAGATTGCAAAGATTTACCGTTACATCTCGTCTCTTCGCTCGGGTTACCCAGCTATGCCGTCGCCTTACGCATTATAGTCCAAGACAAAGACAAGAAAAAGAAAAAGAAGGAGAGTAAAGGAGAGAAAGAGAGTACAAATCCAGTCCGTTTATTTCGAGTAAATACCCGGTACATTCCCGTTCAGTGCCCGAATGCCCGAATGCCAGCTCGTAACTGCACCGATGTATCCAACTACAAACCAGCTGGTTGGATCCGCAGCGACTCCGCGAGGAATATTTCAATGGAACGATCGTCTTAGTGCCCGTTTTACTCTTTTTTAAAACGCGTAAAATTAAAGCCCGCTAATTGCATTCTTCGTGCGAGATATCTTTCGTCGTAAATCGGTTCTCACTTTACGAGATACGAGGACGATACCACGCCTATATATTCACTTGGCACTATTCTCCTCATAATTAACGCAATATAACGGCTAGGACAAAATGGCGAAGGAATTAATTGTAGATTGAAAATGTAAAACATTAAAAAATTTTTAAATGTCGTTTCAAGTTAACTGAAGAAATATCCTACACAAGTAATGCATTATAATATTACTACATTTAACACTTTTATATGTAATACTTTCAAAGTACATAAAATTGTTTATAATTTCTTAATCATATGTCTTGATCTTGTAAAAAAAATTACGATCATGAACCCGCGATTAAGAAGTATATTGAAATATAATGAATACTTTTTTATAATTAAGCATTTTTTCCATAATTTTAAAAATTTAATATAGAATATTTTCTTGAAGCGCATCGGTTATTATAAGATCGTTTATTTTCGTCGCAGAGATTATAAGTCTATCGGCGCGAAAGATCGAGTGATTAAAATAATCGATAATTACCTTTATGCAGTCCGTAATTAATGCTATTGTCGTATAAATTGATTTCATTAGGATCTACTTCGATGCTTGGCTAGCGCCTCCATTGATGTATGAAAATGGAAGTCGAGACCACCATAATGTTGAATCTGCTTCATTGCCTCCAGCAACGAGGAGTAACACTTGCGAAACTCGTTTTTCCTCCTTTTTTTTAAATGAATAAAGACAGGATAAAGGGCACGAAAACGAGGGTGCAGCGTTGAGGTCAATAAACATTCGTCAAATGTTATTCGCGATAAGGGATGACACAGTAATCATAAGGTCTATGAATACTCGCGGTATTGTAATCAGCGGTGATTATTAAATTAAATAATCGTTCCCTTTGTTTTTATGTAAGAAAATCAACGTTGAAAGGAATCGATATTATCTGATTTTGCTTTTTAAGCCAAAAAATAGCAAAAATAACTGGGCAGAAAATCTTGAAGGAGAAAATACAAATGTTTTTAAACGTATCGTGTATTCCGTGCCAAATAGAGCGTTGTACATACGTATATCTCTCGTTTACCGCACAATCATACAGATAATTTTCTTAATTGTCCGTTTCGCACGGGCTTAATTACAATCCCGGGCGAAACTTAGTAACGCGAGTCCTCCATCGAGAAATGCTACAGTAACTTCAACAAATTGCATGTGCCGGCAAGGGAAAGGGTGAAACTTGCGATCGGAGTACGTCTGCGTTATGAAGAAATATTGGAGATTTAATATTCCATGCCTGTGCTGTCGGAAAAAAACTTGGCGGCCGCGGTAGTAACGGTGGCTGCGGCAGAAAAAGTGGCCGCCGGATAGTGGACGATAAATTATATTGCGCCGTTGGTGCGTACGCCGTGGTCCCTTTAACAGCCAGTTAATAGTTTTTCCAGCTCGGAACAAAGTGGGTTTGCTAAGAAATCGAGTTCCCGCCGCGTTCCTCCGTCCACTCTTTCAACCGTGAAGTAGTTTATCGGTATCCCGGACTTTCTTCAAATCTAAATACTTTTAAGCCCATTCTCTCCATTTAATGTATACCCGTTAAATTCTCGATTGGTATACCTACTTTTATTACGTCAACGTTTCGTAACGTGCAAGAAACCTTTCAACGTTGTCGCAAAATTTCTTGTACCTTGAGTTTTTATTATTAATAATTTTAAATCACTAATTTATCGATTACTAACGATAATAAGAAAGTAAAATAAGAAACTAAGAAACCACTCGCGTTCCAGACCTACATTTTCAATGCAAGATCACGAGTATCTCTTTCTTATTTGTTTCATTTTTATTGTAATCGTCGCAATGTTGTATTTGCATGACGGATTAATACCGCAACATAAAGTCAATCGAGATAATCCCCTCTTTCTTTCCCAACGGAACGTTATATTTCCTCATCCCAACCAATTCGTTATATTGATTTATGATTCGATCTTCACCGAGTGAGATGCTTCGACTTCGCTCCCTCCTACATTTGCCCCGAGTTTACTCCCGACGAGAGATCGTTCGTTCAATTCTCTCGACGCCGTACTGAATATCTAAGCAACGGTCCCGAGGTGCACGAGGCTTATGTATACTTTATGCCTTCATCGACAACCACGCTGATGTCGGCGATGAAAATATCCACCGTGTCACCGTGATAATGATATCTCGTCGGTGATAACGTCTTTACGTATTCTCGAATCTTATTAATGAGGCTCTTACATAAGAGGGCTTAAAATTAAAAAATAGACTTTTATAGAAAAGAAAATGATAATGCCATAAAAGTACGATACATGATGATGTAAACCTTGATTTAGTAAAGATAAAATTATTTATTTCACTTATTTGGCATGAAATTAATTGTATTAATCGATAAATATATTCAAATATAAAAGCACAATGTTATAATAATAACACAATTACAATAAAATTACATTTTATTATGTTATATCAGTATCAAATATAGAAAAAGCCGCAGATATTTTAGTGTATAATATGCTATAACACTCAAAGAGTGTCATTTATTGCGTGCATATCACATTTGTTGCGTAACTGCAGCTGTCACGTGATATATATAGATCGACATCAATTTCATATAAACGCTCGAAATAAAACACGGGTTTTCCAAAAGTTGGTAATTTATTGATGACATTTATCCTTAATATAGATTGGTTTTATAAAAATTGATTGGTGTTCATTATTCGAAAGCAAATTGCATTACCGAAACATGAAAATTTTATAGGACGTTTATTCAACATTACCATATATATTAAAAATATAACACGATACACACACACACTTTCTCTCTCTCTCTCTCTCTCTCTCTCTCTCTCTCTCTCTCTCTTCAAAAGTTTATATAAAATGAAACGCACTATAGAATATACTTCGCACGCTGTATCAGAATATAAATTAAAAATATAATTCATTAAACGGATCGACACGCGCAGTTGCTGCCGAGGAAGGCGCGCGTGTTTTACGTTAAATGAGAGAAATTCCTGAATTTATACATTATATCGTATTCATTATTCGTTGAATTAATCAGGTCGCAAACGTGAACGTGATACGCAGAATCCGACCGGACATGAAACCTGGAATTCGCGCAGACCATCTCCCATGTTTCCGTGGTTTCGCCTTCCGCTTCCCGCCGCCATACACACATATACACCTTCAACATGTCATGAGGAAGTAGCGTTGCTGCGTGCGGCGAACACACGTCGCGGAAGGTGGGATCGCCCTGCATTGCAACAGATGGAGAGGAACCAGCCGTTCTCGGGAGAGTGATCACGTATCCCAGCGAAGGAATGATGTATAAACTGCACGCTCGACGTAGCGCCGCTAAAAAATGTTGCATGGAAAGATGAAGTTTTCAGTTGGATCGAGGATCTGAGGTCGAGACGTCCCTGAAGATCACGAAAAGGTCGAGAGAGAACGAATCACATGCACACGGCGTTTGTGGGTGCATTCGTTTACGCATTGGCTGCCGCAGATGTATCATTTTATCCTTGTTGTTCACCGAATGTTAAACAAGGATAAAATGATACATCTGCGCAGGGGCGCCCATGAGGGGGGGCAAGGAGGGGCATATGCCCCCCCTGGATTTTAATTTTTTCAATTTAGAATGATTTTATTGACAACCAGATAATTTTTTGTTTTAAATGTATACAATTAAAAATAAAAGTCTGCATAAATATTTCTTTAAAAAATATTATTTGAAGAAACATTCGTTTGGTAACCCTAAGTTTTACACTCTGCCCCCCCTCCTTGAAAAAAGTTGTAAGGGCGCCCATGCGGCAGCCAATGCGTAAACGAATGCACCCTGTATCGTGTGCGTTGCGAGTCGCGTTGGTGGCGGCGGAGACACTCTTCATTTGATGAAACAATTTCGTTCACACAGCGGCGCAAATTAAATGGCAATCTTCTAATGTACCGATTCCTTCGAGAGAAGAGGAGAAATCCGCGGAACGACCTGTACGCGACGGCAATCGTAAGTAGAAAGAAATTATCTAGACGTAACCTAACGCATCGTTGTGATTTAATGTTTTACCAATTCACCCGTAAATGGTTTTTTTTTTAATCAGATAGCCATGCTTTTTACCTCTCCTAACTATTATTGCGAAAAACAAATTCGGAGCCCATATAGAACGCGGGAAATGATAAATGAAAGAACAAATTATATCGTTTTAAATTAATGGTACTTTAAAATATTGTTACTAATGAACGTATTAATACATATATAACTGTGTAATATTGAAACAACATCGAATATTTTTATATTATATGGAAATAACGAGGTGTGTATTGAAAAAGTAAAGAATGGGATTTTTCTTGATACGTATTTGCAAAGGTTAACGAATATGCAGCGTAGCGTGCCATTGATCCGGCAGGAGGTTTTCACAACGATAAGACCTGCGAATGTATGTGCTGTAAACTGTATCCTTCGATACTCAATATCGTGGAGAAGTAGTCGCGGTTTCAATCATCCCCCCGATACGAGAGGCGGCCTCAAGAAGAGACACGACCGCGGACTCTTCCATCAAATCGCAGAACTCCGGAAGTTGTCCGCCCGGTGTGTCGGATACACGCCGAGCGGAGAGGCGCGGAACAAGGCGCGCTCGTTCCATTACACCTCTTCCACCCCTTCGGATATCGCCGCGCGGAACGAAGATGAAACACTCGCATTATCTCGAGGGGGAGGGCAAACTTTAATACGAATTTTTGCTTCCGCGCTCCGACGAGAGACGCTACTGGATACCGGTGCGGGTCTTCCGTGACGATCCCGTGGCGGCGGGCGGCGGCGCGGTTGTGTAAGATGTAGAGCCCGTGATACGTAAGTAACTCGGTTATGAGCCATCCATTACCTTGCTCAACTCCAGCGGCGATCCTCTTCCACCTCCGTTGGTTGGCCCAGGCTCCGTCTTACCCCACCGACCACCCGTTGGGTAACTCCGTCGCGCAGCTCTCCTAAGTGCACCACCGCGAAAGTCCCGCGTACGCTGTTTACAGAGTTACCCCCGGGCAGTGTCAAAGCGCCGGTCCCCCGCGCACCACGACGACTCCCTTGTCCAGTGGATAGTGTCAGAAACAAGCAACCGTGTCGCCGGAGAATGCGCGACCGACTTGCCTCCGCCCGACTGCTGTCACTCCGTTACGCGCGTATATATGTACAAGTGGAACGAGTCAACGTCGCGCCCGTCGCTTTCCCGAGCAGAAACTTCATTCCTGAAAAATATCAGAAAACTTCTTTCACTCCGATTAAATATTTCTGCCATCTGTTTTTACCCGTTATGCGTCTCCATGCTTGGCGATATGCTCGGTGATAAAACGCGGGTGCACTTGCGGATCGCTGAAAATCATATACTGGAAAAATTGGGTCGGCTCGAATATATACGCGAGTAATTGTAGAGCCGCTATTGTCCAATCGGCTTGTAAACGTACAGGCAAGCATTTAGCACGATGTGTGTCTGCCTAAAGTTTCTCTTTACGTGGCATGTTATATACATGTAAAGTAAACAAGGGATTAAACGCAAACATTTAGAGCTAAACACGCCGGCCGAATAGAGACGCTACGGCGTTTAGTATCGTTGCAGAGCCGATTGTTCATGTCCCTGTAGAATATCTCAAACGAAGAATTCATTATAATGTGAATATTATAACAATAAATTTATAAAGCCAAAGATGTAAATGCTAATAAAACCATTATCTCGAGGCTATTGTGCACAATTACAACAACCGATTGTTATATCTCAGAATTTGCAATGACTTGCAGGCGAGTAATTAATTTAGTAGTAGTTACGGTCTCCCTTAAATTAATGATTATAATTTGTGCGACAAATTTTATAGGGGAAGGCGGGGCATAATGGGACCACTGGGTATAATGGGATATGGTCGATATCTCTTTACAGAGATGCTGCCATGTAATAAAATGTATGGAAATTATTACTCTTATTGTTAGATGTCCCTACCCACGTGCTGTTATCAGTTTCCATATTATTTTTAGCTGAAAGATGCTAGAAATTATTTAATGCGTTCGCTATGCTCTCCGCGACAGAGTTACAGTTTCTTTAAGACATTTACATATGGTAAGCAAA
>NJRQ01000069.1:60120-92038 GCA_003063805.1 Aphaenogaster ashmeadi
ACTAAATGCATCTCACAAGTTTACCAAGAATTTTTTTTTCAGTGTGCGGTATATCCTTAATTAACTATTTCGTTCCGGCGTTAACTACAATTAGAATAATCAGGGAAAAGTGGAGTACGTCAGACGCCTCACGAAATTTCGCAGCTTTATGATTTCAATAAATTCCGGAGAAATTGTACTAACATTCGCCTCTCTGCAAAAGCGTAAGGCGAGTTATGGTTACTTCGAAACGTTAAACTGTCATTACGCGCGGTCCTAAAACTTCTTGGGCGTATTCCAGCAGGAGCATTTCACGCATTTCGCGCTTTGAGCGTGGAGATACATTGCGACCGCGAGAACAAATGCGGGCTCCGGGACTCTCTTTCGGGGAGCACAGCCTGGGATTTTTTCCGCCGCTCTCTAATTACCCGTCGAACGACGCTCGCCGCCGCTCACGGTCGCGCGCTTTCAACCTTTGACCCCGCCGAGATGTATATCGCGCGGAATCTCACTAGGCGAAATTTCCGGCGCGGGCACGGCGGTCTAATTGAAGCTAATTGAAAATCGATCGATCGGATCTGCGGTATGCGGACTATCGCCGCGCCCGCCGCTATTACTCCTGCACTTCGTCGAATAACGGTTTATCGAAGTATGCAAATGCGCGGTGTACAATACTTCACGGCCGACTGATCAGGAATTAATAAACGCGTCGGACGTGATTTTGACCGGTCCCTTTCTTCCTCGGGGTCTCAAAGAGAACCGCATCGTGTAGATAATAGAACGAATCGTATACGATTCTTTAATTAGAAAACGGAATCTCCATTCGCACTTTCAATCTGCACGACTGCACGGAAAGAACGGTTTTGCTGAAGTATCTAAAAATTTGGCCAGATACAAATCTGAAAATAATTTTGTTAAACCATCCAAAGTAACTATGTAGGACGCTCAAGTATGATGATAGTGCTGCAAAAAGTTTTGATATTCTAGCAACTATTTTGCGCGTTCTGCGTAATTATTTTGATGGTCCAATAAAATTATTTTTCAGATCTGTATCTGGTCAAATTTTTAGATACTTCAGCAAAACTGTTCTTTCCGTGTGTGACCTTCAGAAATGCCTTTTATTAATTTAATGCCTTACTCACTATTTCTCATTGTCATTATCTATGTAATATATCCTATTTTATCATTATATATAGTTTGCGACATAGCTCGTAATTATTACATACCGCAAATACCTGTGGAATCGAGTATTGCAGATTTCAAGCAGTATAACTCAACGTATGATACGGTCATAATGGCCATTTCGCGACTGACGCTATGAACAATCGCAAATCGTCGTCACTTCGTAACGCGAAAATGCGTTTTGCATGTCGGAATACGATATCCCATCGCAATGAGGGGCTGCAAGCTGAGCTGCGCTTGATTCTCCGCGTAATTACGATTTCCAAGTTCCTTCTACTTTAGATCGTTATCGTTTCCTCATTCTCATTCGTAGATCGTTCAATATTAACGCTCGCAAATCGACAGCGGCACGTAATCGTTAGACCAGAAGCTGATATCGAGCCGTTGGCTAACGATTACACATCATTTATCTGTTGCAATAAGCGCATTGGTTTGTACTGCGGTAACTGCGCGCTGTAAACGTGCAGTCGCTATTAACACGTGGCGGCCGGTTAACGCTTTGTGCAGTGTCACGCGACTGCCACTTAATTATCTGATTGTATTACTCATCTGTATCAAGCGCAAGTCCGGTCGCTCTGTAATTATCGATTGCCGCCTAGTCATATCATCGAAATATGAAAGGAGAATTGTGCGAATAATTAAATCGCCATCTATATCTTGCATACATACGTGATTTTTCTGATTAATTGCATCTTCAAAATTCGTTACTGCAAAAAATTTAATTAAAATCGCTAACTGTTACTTTATTCGGTCTTTAATTCCTCATTATGCGTCCTCGTGTAACTTTATACCACGAAAAATTTAATTTCAGTTGATCCATGTATGCACACATCAGTCGATTTCTATCGGCTTTCGACTTTCCTATCGGACATGTCCTACATTCCATCGCGTTATCAAACTTGCAGACGAACTTCGGATATCTATCGGACAGCTTCAGCTTTCGCCGCAAATTATCCACACGATAAGATCGTAAATTATTCTCCGGACAGTAACACATTTTTCTAAACGCAAAAAGAAAGCGGCTGTCACGCGACGTTCGAATATTCATGACACGGAACTTTAAAAATTAAAAAAGAGGAACTGAACACGTGTCTATTAGCATCGAGTAATGAATCCCTAGGAAGTAATTAAAGTTTCCGCAAAGAAAATTTTTCCCGTCCAGAAGCCAAGGCAAATCTCGGATGCAGCGCATTTTTCACCGTCGTCGAGCGTCCCCGTCTTCCTGCATTGCCCGTTTCCGGTTCCTTCTTGCATTCACCGAATTGTAAACTCACACGCCCCTCTACAAAAAGAAAAAGAGCTTTGGATTAAAAAAGAAATTTGTGTTTGACTTTAATTGGAAATTGTTTTCCTTGGACATCTCGGATGAGAGATAGCAAATATTCGCGCAAATATAATAAATAATCGTCATCAAATACTCCAGAGAAAAATACTATGCTCATATTCTAATATACTTGATGAACATTACTAAATTACGTGTGTCCATAAAGTATATACATTTTTAGTAGCAATTAGAGAGAACCATTCATTCTTTTTATATAAATCGTGATGCGAGACTTTTTATAAATTATAGCGTTTAAAGAGAGCCTCTTAAAATGAATGAATAACGCGGCGCTTAAAAGTGGTGCGTTTAATTAATTACGCGGCATCAAGTAAGACTAATTGCACACGAAATAAACAATTTTTCATACAAAATTGACGTAATTTGCGTCTCAGCCAGTAGTCCTGCCAACGATCGGTAAATTCAGACTTCGTTTTATATTAATTAGAGTGCAAATTGCATTAAACCGTCGACACTGAGCGAAGCGAAAAATTGCTTTTGCCCAGAAGTGAATTTAATCTACGACTCGCGTCGCCCGTAATTCCACGCGGGTCGGAAGTTCTTTAAGATCCCGTCGAAACGAATCATGCTACCCGTAGAAGTATTAAGCGTCTCGAAGACGTCCAGCGACGAATGATCGCATAATGTTCTTTTTTTCCCCTTCACTTTTCTTTTTCTTCTCTTTTTCTTTCATATAGACCTTCGTGTCTGCGATCATAATGTGAGAGCTTGAAGGATAATTGAGGCTTTAAAATGGGGTGCGCGGTATACGATATCACATGAAGTGCCGCAGGAGAGAAAGGAGAGGAAGGTCGGATAGGCGCAGAAAGAATCAGGGAACAGAACGACTAAAAGGATAACAGGAGCGCAAAGTCCACAGTATACAGGACAGATAAGAGGACTTGGCGCTTAGGCAGGGTGGATGGGCGGTTAAGTAGAACGATAGAGGAAAGAAGGGAAAGGGAGGCCCGACATTTAATCTAGGAGAGAGCACGGGATCGAGATACGTTTTGCTTTTATATTCTATCACGCTTGTCTAAGACCCAGTGGTCCAGAAAACTAGAGAGCGCGCAGACTCACTCGCGAAGGGTAGGCGGACGAAAAAAAGAGCGACGTAGATGGATATTCGCCTAACGGATGTTCTCGACGACGTACGATCTGTCTCCATCTCGGCACGATACGTGCCGTACCGTGCAGAATTTTTCAGAAATCTCTGATAGATACCGCGACAAATCTGATCAATTGACACAGCGCGTGAAGGGAACGAGGGAAGAAAATAAAATCAGCGGAGGAGAGAGGGAGAGAGAGAAAGAGTGTTGGTTATACATTATTCTCGATAACTTCATCTCGTAACTTCAAGATCCTGTTTCAACGCGGGATTTGAACATTTCACACTGGATTCATATTTTCTCACTTCCTATTTCGCACTTGATTTTCGTATGGTAAAACATCCACATATTTATATATAACCTTTATTATCGAACCATTTGGAATGAATAGCAGCGGCGGGATTTTCATTCTAAAATATTTCGGCGAAACGCGTATCTATATTCTTCTCATTCCAAAATGCGAATGGTATGTCAAGCATTCATGAATTGATTTGTGCGATAACGATATGTGTAGGGTAAAGCGATAATTCTGTCCGCCACAAATATCTCCGAAACTAGTGGTTATTGTCAGACAACTGATGGTATGACAGCTTTAGGTAAAATTACTTGGTAATGAAGCGAAAAATCCCGTAATTGTACACGGAAAGAATGGTTTTGGTGAAATATCTAAAAATTTGGCCAGATACAGATCTGAAAATAATTTTGTTGGGCCATTAAAATAATTTATATAGAACGCTAAAAATAATTGCTGGAATATCAAAACTTTTTGTAGCATTATCATCATGTTTGAGCGTCCGACGTAGTTACTTTTGATGGTTTAACAAAATTATTTTCAGATCTGTATCTGGCCAAATTTTAAGATACTTTAGTAAAATCGTTCTTTCCGCGGTGTACATCTGACAATACAAAAAAAAAACGCGGCGATTTCGAGATGAAATATCGTGTATCGAAAATTTAACATTTTTTTTTTATACCGCGGTGAACAAATAAGAAAGAGCTTTTTCGATGATAGATATTCGGATTTTATTCCGATAGAGCATCATACTTGATATGATCATGCCAGCCACTTTTCAAAAAACCGATTTGTAAATATTTAATATTGTATACCGGGACAATGCACATAAGATTTTAAAAGATTGAAATTACAAACAATATATATTTTAGATAATTCCTTTGATATATTATAAAAACAAATATATAGCACCGTTTTCACTTTACTTAATTTTAATTGAAACTTAACTAACTTTCGGGATAAAACTTAAAGAGGATAAAAAAATGAGGATACAATTAGAAACAAGTAACGATACAGTTATGATTGATTTATTTTGTAATTAAGAATGCAAACAAATGAAAATTGCACTGTCGAACTAAAATAAATGCATGAAATATACATCGAATTTTTATATATTACATTTACATAAATAAATACGACATCGTGTGTATTTTCTATGCGAAGGAAATATTGATGCGTGGAAATTCATTATGCATCTTTCATGAATATTGAAATAGCTAGTTACATTACACTTCAGGAGTATAGCTATCCGTTAAATTCGCAGACAAGTTTAACTTACATACACACGCCGCTATACAAACCGGAGAAATATCCCGCCTAATATAGTATACTGCATGTTGCCGCTGTGCGCAATAAACGTGCATTATTCCCATTTCTCACGTAAAACGTGCTTACTTTAAAGCACAATACGCTGTGAACAAGGCTTATCCTCTCGGTTTACGTAACAATAATTTCTGGGATAAAACGCAGCTCAACGTGTTTATCAAACGATAATATCTTCCTTCAGAGCATAATCATGGAACACAATTACTATCTACGTAGTTTTTTTTTACAAAATCGTGAGTATCCTTGTTCTGAGCGATTATACTGTTTCTACTTTTTTTAAAATGCAAAAGATTACTGATATATACAGTTCGCGATCTTCCAAAGAGTTTTATTGTTTTAAAAGTGTTTTGGATTTATTTTCGGATACGAATATACTTAACTTTTAAGTTTAGATGAGTAATTAAAATTACATGATCCACCGACATGATATATTGAAACTGAAAATTATATAGTTCTTTTACATCTCAGAACGTTTGCACATTGCAATTTAGCCATCGTCGTCGGTCGTTGAATTCTCCTGACATTCATCTTTAACCCTTTACTTTCGAACGCACGAACCCGTAAATTTCGCTTGGTCGCTCCTCCGCACGAAAGCGACCCTTCCTTGGAAAAGTACGCTGATATTTTAAAGAGCAGCTGCTTTAATACAGCTGTCGCTCTCACGAGAGTGCACTTCTATTGCGGTTGCTGCTATAACTTTCTCTTTTTACGATTATTAAAACACACTACTTTTGGGCTTTACATTATTAATTTTTCACAATAAGATACCAAATGAAATATATTTTTTTTAAATGTCATATGATATTTTATTAACAAAATTTATTGCTAATATTACTTATAAAATATCTCACAGTATTTTACACATTTTTAAAAATGATCTTGTATTTTAACAATTATCTAAATATTCTTAGCTTGCATATATTTTTAATGTATGATTATACTGCTGTTGCAAATTCAATTTTGACTAGATGCATTATGTCTCGTTATTTCGTTAATTGTAACGCTCTTCGCAGTCTAGCACTAAAGGCTCTCTGACGGCATTTCAGTGACGCGTTGTTTCTCGTTCTCGGTTGCTCTCACTCCTGCATGGCTTCTACGTCTGATGCGATTCGGGGCTCCGTGTAATCCGTGACCGTAAATCGGGATTAAACTTAGTGCCACTTCCGGTGAGGCTAGCGAACAAGTATAGAATGTACTTCGTGCTCTCACTTTGAAACAGTTTCTTGAAGAGTTCCGTCGCACAATCGTGAATTGACATTTTGACAAGTGAGTCTAACTTTTTCTCAAATGTCCGTAATACGTATGGATTGAATTTGTTCTTCACACAACGTTTATATCTGTGTTTCAATTTTAATCAGGATATATCTAAAATTTTATTATTTTAAATACGCTTCAGGCGTAATTACACAAAAGATAATTGATAAATTTAAAAAATTGAATTATCTTTCTATTTACAATTTTATTGTATTTATTACTTTTTTATATATATATAGCTTACTGTTTTTGTTATGTATACCATAATAAAATTTTATCTGACCTAAATATATCTGTTACTCTGGATATTCGCATAAGGTATGTATATGTACATACATGTATGCAATCGTGCTTTGTAGTATGTGACTACTGCAAACGGAACTACAAACCGCGGTGAGTGCGTATGTTTTGATTTTTACACTGGAGATTTTGTGTACCGCAGATAGAACATGAATTTTTACTTCCGCTTCACGCTGCTGACATTTTACAGGATTACAACATCATCACAAAACATGTTCGCGTATCCGATTTCATTTTTTTCCCCCGTTTCCTTTCCTAGCATTTGTATGGTAAAATTATGTTAAAAGTGTAGCAGGATCGTTTTAAAATGAATGTTAACCGAATTGTGATAAGCTTGATAATGAATGAAATTTTGTAAGCTGTAATTATGTATAAAAAATATATGTATTATAAAAGATGTTGAAAAATAATTTAGAATATTGAGAAATAATTTGCATTGTTAACGCTTATTATATTTTAATGGTTGCTTTATGACAGAAATTAGCGATGAATAAAGTATTCAACCCTCGACAGGTATTAAAAATGTATATCTATACGTCTGTACAACGGCACAAAGGGCATAATCCAAGGTATTAGAGCGAAATATAATTAATAGCCTCGTAATTAAGTCTATTCTGCACGATGGAATGCATTACAGCTTATAACTTATAAATTCATGATATAATTATGTTGATTAAGTAATTAGACTGTTTAATAGATAATTGCATAAACAAACGAATATATTTCGTGTAATAGGATTTCTGCAATCTAATTATGTTATAAAATCTCTTTGTTGAAAAATGAATCTTGATTTTACTGTAGTGGAATCTGAAAGTTATATGTACGCGGATAAAACGACATATCATCAGAAAATAATTTAAGAAGGAAGAGAAACAATGGCAATTCCTAATTATTTTATTGCAAAATCACTGGTGTTTTTTAATACATGTTCGGTAACATACACAGAAAAAAAAGATGTTGTATCAACAGCATTAAGTCTAATTGGAAATAATCTTGTTAATTCAATAACAATTTTAATAAAATAAAATCATACGTATTTGTTTCATTAATAATGTTATTGAATTAACAAAATTATTTCCAATTAGACTTAATGCTGTTGATACAACATCATTTTTTTTTCCGTGTACAAACCATCCAAACAGAGAGCAGGAAAATATAATGTGTTTGAATGTATTTTTACGTCCATTCTCTGAATAATCACGATGAATTAGCGAGTTTATAGCGTAGTATGGAGTTTCGTGCACATTTTCAATTCCTATCGCGGTAGCTGTGAAACCTCGGCCGTCTGAAAAGCTCGTCAAAGGATCATAAAAATACCCCACATGTCGCCCAAACTCGCACGATCACGTCCGCGAGTTGTTTTACGAGCATCTATCGGGACGTGTAGTAACAAGAGCATTGCAGCGCGCGATTCTCCCTCCGCTTTCCCCTCCCCGCCTCGAATGCTACATCCCCTGAATGATATTGACAGGAAAAAAGAGAGGCGCAAAGGAATATACGACCAATTGAAATTCTTTCCCCCCTCGTATCATGACGAAAGCGCGTGTAAATGTAATATCGCATTGTGCATGAGCAATCGCGTTTGCTGCACCTCCGACGATAAAATTCCTTTGGGTCACGATCGTTACGCAGCCGAGAATCTTCGATGAATAGCGGTGTAAAGCCTGCTCCAAAAATAGCATGAGTAATATCACCTCCTTAATTTACCCACAACTTCAGTTACACACCCATCTTTGCACGTGCGTTGTACATATTTACTTTGTAAAACGGTAAATATACGTGAGTTCCCTGAGTTAGTTCTTTCAGTTCTCCACCGTGACATTAAAGTTTATGATGTAGCTGAAATTTAATTTGCGGTAATGCACTATTAACAAAGATATTTCTAACAAAAGATAAATATAGAAAATATTCAATAAAATTAGATGCACTGCAGTATCGTATTTTGCAATTTCGCGCAATTTTAACAATAGATTATTTGACTAATCCGCAATCGATTTCTCCTATTCGTCACTTCATGTATTCTAATTAACTTGAAAATGACATAGCACAAATTGATAATGCAAAAATTTATTCGATCATTATTTTTCTTTGCTATATCCACATTAATTTAACAATTATATCTAAACGTTTGTTTATAATTCCAGATTATAGTTATTAACAAAATTGTTTATCGATTTAGCAAAATATTTTTATTGTGTATATCGCAAATTAAACACTTAATTTCTTTCGCGTTATTTACGAAATAAATGTCTTTTTAATGACGATATTCACACGAGATAACAGCGGGGACGTCCTTTCATTATATACTGCAATAATTTCCGCTCGTCGTCTCCTCGCTTTCTCCCTCGATCGGTCCTGTACTCCTTTGACCTGTCTCATAGCAGGGGCGGGAAGCGGGAATTCTTGTATTTAATTTAGCGCGAGGCTTTTAATCAGACCGCGCTTCAGACGCATACTCGGATACTCACTCGGAAACTGAAGGGCCAAACTTAAAAGGAGCTTTTTGAAGATTTAAGATGTGCCCTCCCTTCTCCCTTCTCTCTCTCTCTCTCTCTCGTTCTCTCTTTCTCCGTCTTGTCAGAGCGATGCCCCCCGTCGAATCGCGTCTGCTTTAAATTTACCTCACCTTTACCCGTGATATCTGAGAGGTATTACAGGGATGAAGAAACACAGCTCGTGTACATAATTTAAATTGAATTTAGATAGCACAATACAAGTTGCAGACCCAAGTTTCATCGATTAGCGAACGTTAATATTTGGTATCGTCACGCTAAGCTTCTGTGAATTCCAAATAAATAAAATGTTAATACTTACTGTCGATAAAACGTACTTTGAAATATTCGTGTAATTTTCTAAAGTATTTAACCTTGCAATAAAATAACTGATATAAAATTAATATTTAATCCAAATTAGATTAAAAGAAGAAAAGAAGAAGAATATTACATAATAATATGCACATTATATTCAAATACAAACTTTAATTCTGTATTTAAATTTGTCCATATAACAATTTCGTAAAATTAAGAAATAAGAGAATGGGAAATGTTGTAGGATATATATAAAATGTGTGAGCTTCAACGAAATTCATAAGAAAGCATCTAAAAAATGTGCATACTTATACCTTATTTATCTAAATTGTACTCTTTAAAACCCGCGATCTCACTACACCGAAATGAATATAAGTAAAAAGTTTCCACGTTAACATAATAAAAGTGCTTTTCGCTTTGCTGCGCTCAGAGAACTTTCGGATTTTCAAGTCCGCAGAGCGATCATGAGAACTGAAAGTTTCTTCATCCATACATTCGTCGCTACGTGTAACCTATTCAAGCGCAAGTTCGACGAACCTGGTCGGGGAATTGTAGAACGCTGCAACTAACGTACCGCTAGTCGAATTTCACAACTAGTTTCTCTCGATACCACATAATGTTAACGCGAATTTCCCTAAAATTACCGCTGTTGTAATGTAATCATCGTAATGGCAATCGTACTCGCAATTATCATTGTAACAGAATTTTTATACAAATATTTCGAAATCTCGATATTTTGCAAAATATTTACATCTTTCGTATAATATAATTGATAGAAATTTCCATCAATTAAAAAATTATTTATGTAAGCACTGTGTATACACTACCGTTCATAAATTCCCGAACACTGTTAAATAAAATAAAACTTTGGTAACATAACTATAATAATTTGATCTTTTAATAGTTAAAAAAGGTCAAATTATTTTGCCAAAATAAAAAATTACAAGAATATGTGTTTTATTGTATTTTTAAAGGTGTCCGGGAACTTATGAACAGTAGTGTAAATATATGTGTGTGTGTGTGGAGGTATATATATATATATATATAAAGGGTGGGCCATTTTAATCAATACACGCGATAATCTTTCGAACTATTCGTTATTCGAAAAAATGTTTCAAGTAAAACTTACTCTGTTTCGAGGGGGACATCTTATGATAGACACAGGTTTTTTTTAGGTGGAGATCTCGTAAACTATTGATTTTTTGATAACTTTATCTTAATACTTTTATATGCCAAATAACTGGAGGAATTACATATATAAAAAAAATCATGATTTCATTTAAAAAAACAAAGATCACCTTGAAATCTCAGGAATTCACCTAGAAAAAACCTGTGTCTATCATAAGATGTCCCCCTCGAAACAGAGTAAGTTTTACTTGAAACATTTTTTCGAATAACGAATAGTTCGGAAGATAATCGCGTGTATTGATTAAAATGGCCCACCCTGTATATATATGTGCATATAAACGTATAAAATAATCACTAATTTGTGATAAAACCTAATACGTACTAATTACGACAGATTAATAAAATCTGTGAAAGTAATACTCTTCTTCCAGAAAAAAAACGACAAATTTCTGGAATAGCATTTGTACCACGCCGGATAGCGACAAATTAATTTACATTATCATTTGTTTTTGCAAATTTTGAACAACATTCTTTCGGATGCGTTGAAATATAAGAGTTCCTTTATTTTTGGAGGCGCATACATTCTTTGCATAATTTAAGTATATTTTAAACGCGTCATGCGTTTCACCGCGGCATTTAAGTCCGCAACATCTCCATTTCTCGTGTCAATTGGCAGCGGCGGTTTGTTGACGCGGCGGGAAAGGCACGTACGCTTTGCATTTTGCGAACATTTCGCCCCGTGGCGTACGCGCACGCGGTGCTGCATAAATTATGCGCGGGGGCACCGGCGGCGAGTGGCTGCCGTACAAAAAAAAATTTGAAAATTTAATTTGCGCGGTGCCCGGGCACTTTAAATCAACGGTAAACCGACAGCGCTCGTACATCTCGAACGCTTATAGAGCGTACGCGGCAGATGTTTCAGCTAAATCAACTGCCTTCGAACGCCGCGCGCCGCAGAAACTATCTGTTCCGGTGTCAAAACAGCTGTGCTTAATTAAACGTATACAATGGGTGTGTTGTGCGACGGCGGGTAGGACGTCTCAAAACAACACGCTTAATTGCATGCGTAGGCGTTTCGTTCTTAATGCACCTATAATAACGAAAAGGAACAACACTTCCTGACCAAAACAAACTACATTAATATGATTTCGTTGTTAAATATCGGGACGTCAGTTTATTTTTCGCCTCAACCGTTTATTCTGTAGCACTTAAAAAATAATATTAAATAGTCACAGAGAAAGAGGATACTTTTTCGCTTGTTACATAAAATATAACAATAAAATAATTTTGATCAACATTTAATTAACATAAATTTGTATTAAAATATAAGAGGCTTTAAATTAAGTTGGTATATAGTTAAGTAATCTGATACGATATAATCAATTTTTTATTGTTAGTACTAGCTCTTGTACTTTAAAATGTTTTATTCACAAATGAATTATTTTTTTTTCAAGCCTTTTAATAAATCTGTAATAAGCTGAAATTACGATGTTAATTTGAATAAGAGATTGAAAGCAAATCAAATATTACCTTGTAGCAACTGATTCTCGGTGGTAAATTATATGCGAGTCAATTAGTAATTACAAGTACTATTTAACTAAGAGCACGATAAAGATATAAGGATATCTCATTATATGAGCTTTTATTCTCAAATGAATCAAATATTTGATCAAAGGATAATAAACGGAAGCGGGACGAATTGCTCAGCTTATATGTGATATAAGGATGAACGGCGAATTGTTTCAGTTATCAGTAGTCCGCAGCTCTCACGCGGTCTAGAATATTCGGGGAGGGGTCGATGCATTAATTAATTACGGACTGATTACTCGAGCTGGCGATGGTCAACATCCTATTTTCGCGACGGTGTTCTCCCTATGCTCTATAATCGTATTAGGTTCAATCCCCGCCCCATATACATTTATGTGATGTGTAAAACACAGGTAATACTATATTAGATGTATAAACTTGTGAAAAAAGCTTGTTACATTATTTGAAGTATAATATTCTCCTTGTTCCATTACATAGAGGTATTATACTTCACTATTATTATTAATAACACAAAAGAATCTAAATTCCTCTCTTTGCTGTATTCTGAAATGTAGTAACATTAGAGTAGTAGTTCTCGAAAATTCATTGTAACAGCGACAGTTTTGTGGCATTAATACGGCCAAGAAAATCTGTAAGGGGGGAGTAGACATCGCTTCTCATTTATCACAGTCAGTTTTTCCCGCCTCTACCGAAGTCACTTGCATCTGGCACTTGATTCTTCCCGATGAATTTTCAGACAAAATTCAGACAGTGCGACGAGCAACTTCGAGAATGGCGCGAGTGGTGGACCACATCCCGCGTAATTCGCGCCCGAGCGAAATCGGGGAAACGCGGCGGGCGGTGTGCAGGCGAAACGAAGACGAGCGAAAACTTTTCGATAGCACGAGGGGCTTTGTTTTGTAATTCATTAAAAGTCCGTAACTCTCGGACGGTAGCGACGCGCTACCATCAAATGGGCGCGGGCGGAAGGGTGGCAGGGACCGAAACGAGATCCGGCTGGCGGTGCGGTTATTGATTATCTAATTATCGTAATTGTTCGCGCGGTTGTTACGGTACGTTTTCAGATGGAAAATGAATCGTGCGAAACGCGCCCGATATTCCAGAAGTGCTTCCAGAAGTCGGATTAATTTTCGCGAAAGCTCGACTCGAATCGCTCGACTGACTCAAAAGCCCGTACGCTCGCTTTCGGACAAATAACTTGCGGCTCGCGCGTGCATTACGCTGCGTCTGTAAACGATAATGCCGTATCATCCGTACAGAGCTATTCGACAATCAATTACATGAATGGAATCACTTACGGAGCCGTGAATAATACGGCCGCCAATGTCATACCTGGTCAGATCGCAGTTGATTGGGTTTTAAACAAATATTGGCTTTATATTGGATGATTTCAACGGGAATAAATCTTGCCGTTTTTAAAAGCTATTTTTCGACACAAATTTATGGCTCGCTGATTTAATCAAGATATGTACAACATGAAATAAAAGTAAGTCTGTAGCAGATATACGGAGATAAAAGAAGCTTATTTAACTTATTCGTTATAAAATATTGAATATCGATATCGAAACACTTGACGTTTTTTTTATCGACGTTATTTCTCCAGAGTTGCCATATTTAACATTTTTTACAATATACTCTCGTTAAAGAATGTTTGCTTTATAATGAAACTAAATAAACGTCCATTAAACAAAGGGTATATATAAATTAAATAAAGATTTAAAAAATAACGGATCATTTTGTTTCTCATATTTTATTCGCTGTTTTATTGTCAATAATAATATAATATGAAAAAAAAATCAATCAAAATTAATGTAAAAAATAAAAATCAATCAAAATCAATATAAAAAATCAAATTCAATTAAAATAAATGTAAAAAATAAATATTAAATAAAAATAAAAGAAAAATTTGTTAAATTTAGATATAAAATGTTATACGAAATTTGAGAAGGACGATCGGTACTTTTCGTAGATAAAATTGTATTATTATTCGCAACAGATCAGTAACATATGCATCTGTATGTAATCGATAATTCTCGTCGCCTGAGAACAACTTGTTTCGATTTCCCTGATTACGTCACGCTCGATTTCGTATACTTTGCATATAGTATAAGCCAGGTATGTATACATTTTTATCGTTTACTTTCCCTACGCCAAGCAACGGACCAAATGCAATAATGCCAAATGCAATTCGCTGCAACGGACAGGGATGTAAACTGACACGACAATAGTTTTTGTATTTCTACGATAGCTGGAAGCCAACCGTATCACAATTTATTAATGCCCTCACGAAATTTTACTTCTTCTTTATCATGGTTACAAAATTTGCTCAAGGAAGTAGAAGTAGGACAAGTTTTAAAAAGATAACAAATGAAGTTTTAAAAAATGTAATAAAAAGTTTAACAAAGTTTAACGTAGTTTAAAAATAAAAATATACGATTTTATAGTTAAATTTTTGTGACAACAATCTCTTTGCTATATGCAAGGTGTAAAACTATCATCCAAAACCAATCACATTCAACGTGTGTTAGTATTTAAATATTTTACAGATTCTTACGATGATCCCGTAATAACGATTGCACGATTTTAATTGACACGAAAACTGATATGGCTACAGAAATTGATATTGTGTCACATACAAATATCAATTAAGCGGTCTATTTTAAAACTGATCTGCAAGCGGTTATTTTTTAATTATATTTTTTATTGTATATACCATGACAATACCTATTTTATATTTGCAATTTGGCTTTCTCTACACAAATGCAGTTGCTGTTATATTCGAGAGACATGACAATTACGAGCATAATTATTTCTATAGTAGGATTATATACTTGTTCTTAAAGCGGCTTAATCCAACTCCGTGCACAAAGCTAATACTATACTCCATAAGCTTTAGAAACTTCTCAACTGCCATATGATGTCATCCGCCTTTGCACTTTGATCCTTAACAGCTTTTACTTACGCTCCCGCACGAAAATAATAAAGAATGAAAACTTGTCCCGCTCCCCAATATCAGCAATTATAATTAAAAACCATTTGTAATTCCATATGTATTAATTTACATAAATACCAATATTGCATAACGATGTACAGATAACGGAGTATGAATGCGCTTGCCCCCCTCCCTCCCGGCTACCACAAAAAGATGTATCTAGTCAAATTAAAAGACTAAAAATTAAAGAAATGTACCTGATCCTGATGCACTCATTACAATCTACAACATTCCACAAATGAAGCTACACTGAAAAAATTTTTGTGTGAAATTATATGATTATGCTGGGTTTTTTTTCCGACCCAGCATAATCATGCAATATTGCAAGTAATTACAAGTGATTTCACATGAAATTACAAATGATTTTTGCATAAAAATAGTAATTTCACCTTTATTTTACCATTAATATGTATTTTCACTTAAAAAAATCTGGAAAAAAAATTACAGTGATAATTAAGTAATTTTCCGGTTTTGAACAAGTAATTTCCATGTAAAAATACATGGATTTTTTTCAGTGTACATGTCCTGTATAATAAAAAACCAGTGACTTTATTATTTGAGAAATTTTAGCCCCCCCTGAATTAAATCCTGGCTATCGCCTATGTGCGTATGTATGTGTAATTAAGTTAAGATTGCGATGACATTCTTCCGAATGTACAGAATTAACTGAAATTAAATATTTTACAACTCAAAGCCATCTTACACGTAGACGAGATATTTCCTTTCCGGAGATGTTTCTATAAGTGAGTCAAAACGGTTCCTAAGGGAGTGGTTATATTACGACAAGTATTACCTACATGATATCCTCAAGGGGACTTTGTGTCGCCTCTGTATTAACTTTCCTCCGACTTGTGCAACGTTCCAGAAATATCAGGGAAAGCATTTCTAGCTGCTTTAATGAACTCTCTCAAGTTGTAGCCTTTCAAAGATTGCCGCCTCCGAAGATATTGCGCGGTTGGTTGGAAAATACAGTAATTTTATTATATAACTTTTTTACACCTCAACTCAATTAACTCTCGAAGATACGATTTGCTTGCGGAAAAACTGTCCCCTTGAAATGCACTGAAAATTTAGTGTACGAGTGGAAGATGTTTTTTAAATATTTTCAATCGCAAAAATGTGAAGAATCGCTCATCGCGAAGATAATTCCTTTAATATAAAAATAAAATAGAATAGAATTGAAATTATGATAGTAAAAACGTAAAAAGTAAAAAGTATATTATGTGTTCGGTTATATCTTTATCTCTAGAACATGCATTATACGTTTTCGCGATAGCACCGAGAAACATGTCGTTCACCCGTTTTATCCGAATTAGAGGATAAAATCCGATTTATCGAGTATTGGTAAGCTGGAATATCCGACCTTAGATTTATGTGCGGACGATGAACGACTTCTAACGAAGGCAAGATGGATCGCCTGGCCTTTCACGTAGCACAACGAATTAGGAAGAGAGCACAGTGCGTGTGTAAACGCGGACTCGCGAAATCGTTTTATTTCCATCGTAATCGATACGCAAATGATTTCAGGCGATATTTGTTCCGTCTAATGTCTTGAATAATTTGCAGTTGCATCCATATGTTCCCCATAAACAATAAGATGCATCTATTATTCCTTTTCTACGAACATTTTTAATATATTCGCGGTTGTAATTTATCAGTTTTTGAAGGAAAAACATTGTAATCGTGGAATAAAACACCAAAAATTCAGATTTTTGATGTTACGAAAAGAAATAATAAGATATAAAAGAAATAAAAAAGACATAATAATCGTATTGAATTAAACATTAAAAATTTTATTTTTAAGGTTCTTGTTAACTTTTTTACTTTGATAAGGATTACAATAATTAATACATGAGAATATTGCAAGAATACAAAACTCGAGAAGGATGTCGGCAAGTAGATGATTGATATAAACTTGCGATCGCTATTTGTTTTAAGCGGAAGATAATTCGGCAAAGTTCACCAACGTGATGTGCCACAAAGGGGTGCTCTCATGCAGAGTTTTCTTCACCGACGTCGGACGAAACATCGAGGAGTAATCTCCGGATGGGATACGTCGCGGTGTAATCTTGCACGTGTGGTTTCGGCCGGCGGCGTCTGCTTGCAAATTACAGCGGCCCCCCCGAAGTGTCCGAGTTTGTTCGTCCGAATTCGCGCGTGTACGTGTCCACGCCGCGTGTGCTACGTGCATCGGGCTCTTTTCGCCGCTTGCGGGGTACACGAGGACGGCGGTGTTGGTCCCACCTCGCAATTTCCTACACACAAACTTCCACAGTTCGTTCCAACTTCCGGGACACTTATAATTGGTTTCCTGATACCGCGGTGCCGAGAGAATGAGGGAGCACGAGATGTGCAGATTACGGGCAGGAAGAGAGACAAATTGTGCGCGCGAGCGCCGCGTGCCTGCGGGTAATACGAGTCCGACCAGCGGAATAGTGTGGGTGTGTTCTAAACCCTGGCTAATGTAAAGCGTCTGTAAGCTTGAAGAACCGTACATTGTGAAAATAGAGTTTCTACGATACAATGTACTGGCTATATAAATGAAGGAAATTTGCAGTCTCGCTTTATCAAGTCCCCGTTCTTTCCAACGTAGTTGATTCGGACACTCTCTTACATTGCTCTCTTTCTCTCCTCTCTCTCTCTCTCTCTCTCTCTCTCTCTCTCTCTCGTGTATATAAGTTTTTGTGGTGATATTTATCAATTAGCAATTCGCTTCGGCTTGGCTTGGCTCTTCCAACTGCAAGGCTAAATTGAGTTTCGCTTTCGTAATTGAAATAGTTAATAAGCGTAATAACATCGAAATTAATCAAAGTCTATCTGCTGATTTCATTTTCTTGGATTTTTAGTATAACAATGACGAGTATCTACGCTGGATTTCTGGAACCATAAATCCGGATTTTACATCAACTGTATTGCGGAGTGACAGTATTTCCAGAAAAGAGCGAAGGATAGCGAAGAATAGAAAAATCTAGAAATCAAAGATCCGACGTTGTCGATCTCCGAGTGATGTAATATTTTGTAATGTAGATTTTTATTTTGTATGGATTATTTAAATTTTTATGATTTAATTTTTATATTAAATAACGTAAAAATTTAATACTTTCGCTAATGTTATATAAAAGACATATCTGCTGCGGTTTAAAAAAAAATTTTATTTACGACGGTAATGAAATATTGCAAAATTTGGGTGTACTTCCGAACGACCCCTGCTCCCGATCAACCTGGAGTTTTACACATAAGTTGTTTTCGATGCGAGGAATAAAGTGTGCGTGGTCCCAACTTCGAGAAATGAAAAAAAAATTTTTTTTATGACAGAACTTATCGATTAAAACCGAGCATATTAACTGGGGAGAATGTTATTTCCGGGGCCCCTCAATTTGATAGGTGTATTTGATAGATTTTTTACCGAGAAAAAGAATGCCGCGAACCACAATGCGTTACGATGCATAGTTTTCGAGATATCGATTTTTAGTTATATGTAATAATCAATACTTTTATATACAGTATCTCTGAGTTCCGTAACTCTGGGCCAAACGTGCAAGGGGGGGTATGGCGGCGAGGGAGCGAAGCCCCCCATGAGGTAAATTTTTTTTCATTTCCCGAAATTAAGATTATGTACAATTTATTTCTCACATTGAATAGAATTTATTTGTAAAATTTTTTATAGGTCAATCGGGAGCAGGGGTCATTCGAAACTATATCTCAAAATTTTATGAAATATGAATATAATTATATTATAATTATATCCAGTATAAATACACGAATTCTTTTTAATGGCTCGATTTTAATTACGTATAATTAATTATTAAAATAACAGTCAGCTGCATAATATCATCATATAAAATATAATAGAGTTGCCATTTATAACGCGCAATAATTATAAACATATACGCGATGTATAATTATGACGCAATTGAAACTACTTGAAGAATTTAATAGCAATTTAATGGCGTCAATTGAAAATACGAGTTAGGAGGCGCGTGTTTATCGATTATTAAAAGTTTACATGACATTCTATAATGCTCAAAATTATCTATTACAATACATCTAGAAATTATCTCAGTGAAATTCAGATATAAGGGAGATTTTCTGAATGCGTACCGATCGCCTAAATCGTACCTCATCAATATTTTATATTATTATTTAATATAAGCGACATTTAGTAACGAAAATATTAAATAAATGAGAAATGAGTAATATAGACAAAAAATTGACAGATTACACCTTATTTTGTGCGGCGAAGAGAGAGGGAGAGAGAGAGAGAGAGAGAGAGAGAACTTGATTCCCTATTAGTCTCCTCCATAAAACAATATCGTCATTTGTTTTCAATAGCCTCTCACTCTATAAACGCCGTCGACATACAGGCTCCACGCCCAACGTGTGTAAACCCAGCTTAACGACGCCCGTAAATTCAGGGAAGTATACATCGGTGCTGTGTAACGCGGACAATCGAAACAGAATACCACGGATTATCGTAGGTGCATAAACTATCAAGTAACTGAAGTCATCGGGACTTCATGGCCGTCTCGAATAGAGGTGTCGGATTAATCGTCCGCGAAATCGCTACGATTGAATTCAACCCTTTCTCTCACTCTGAATTAGTTGCGCTTCCTAAGTCGCTGCAAGAAGTAAATTGAATGTCGCGCGATTGTCCTCCTCTTCTCAAGTTTTCTTCGAATTCCGCGCCGTTTCTCGTTGCGGTCTTTGCATAGTCGTGCAGTTAAATCTCGTTTGCCGTTTGAGGACGGTAACGTTCCGTCCATTCCTTTGAGAGGAGGCGACATTTAATCATTTCTCGGTCCCAAGATAGATTGGTGAATCAATAACGTCGCAATGTCAATACATTGTTAGCAATGTTTGATAGATACGCGAAAGCGAGGCGGCGAGAGCGCTCCGGAGCAAAAATTTGCGCGTCGTCTTGTGTTTGCGTACACTCGAGTTTCCGCGGAAGTAGCGGAGGCTCGTAAAGTACCGTAAAAATCTGAAAGTTAAAAGGTAAAATATGCGCACGAGGAAAAACGTAATTTATATCTTTGAAAATTCCACCAATCTCTCCGTTTGACGCAGCTCGAAGCAATATAAGTAAAATTTTTACTATGTAGTGCTACGTGAAAGTAAGGGCGTGAAAACCCCGAGCAATTCATGAGCTGTCCTCCTATCTACGTATTTTAATACTTATTTTTGGACATTATGTATATGATAAAGGGCAGGAATCTTGGTTTTTCACGACAATCTCGGAAATATCCCGCGTGTTTTGCAAGACACTTCGCCGTAATTCCCGACATAAATTACGCGTTAATAGCCGCCGCCACCGCCGCCGCTGTTAGACGTTGATAAGACAAAATAAGATTTCCATTCTCATCTTGGCGTCTCGCGCCTTGTTTTGTCGCCCGTTTATATCCCGGCATCTATCTTTTCTGAGCTCGGTCGACGTTTCCCATCAGTGCTACTTCCGGAGGAAGCCGGTGGAAGTACCTCGTCGACAACGAGAACGACATGCACGTCACGATGCAGTTAATCGACCACATCCTGCGATTGTCGGCAAGACAATTTTCGCCTCCACCTCGGCTCCGGCAGCGGGCGGCGGAGCGGCGGCGCGACGAAACCGCAATGGCGCCTCGTTTGTAGTGGCGGAAGGTTGTATGTAATAAGACTGGCACTCGTCTCGACGCCGGTCGATAGGCGACGAAAGCCATATAACGGCCAGCTCGTCATTTCTAAGGCGACCGGCAACGGCTTTGCATCGAATTCACGTTGGCAAAATAAGCGAATATGATTCTGACGATAATTGCTTTAAATAAACATTTCAAGCCTCAAATCTATATCGATACTCGATAATCGGAACAATCAATATTACATCGCGGCTAAGAAGGGATGAGGAAAGACATGTGTGTGATACGTCAACATACGTGACATCCCTTTCCATCTCCAAGTTAGAAAATCATATCAACTGTCCTAGTTTCGAGATATCTATAAGGATATCCTGTGTGTTCCTAAAAGATTTGGCCAAACTTTTGCTAACTCCAAAGATAAAATAAATTCGTATAGACGTAGATGCGGGCAAAGACTTTCTATTCCAAGTTACACTTCGAATATACTTCCAAGTTATAACATTTATTTCTTTGGTATATTACATATAAGAGAGAGAGAGAGAGAGTTACAAATTTTATATGTTATATGTTATATATTATATGGCAACTATGTGAAAAAATTGCGTGCAATATAATATGCTTGTAAGTACATACAAGCGAATATATGATGTATTTTTGCTTATAATACTGTTCAAGGCGGCTACTTGCAGTACTTCCTCTGATATACAAACACGAAGTTTTGGAAGGCTATAACTCGGGCAGTAAGTATCTCCGGAGCTAAATCTATAAATTTTTTTGTTCTAAAAGTCGATATAACAACTTGCTGAAGTTTCGCCAGGCCTTGCAGGAACCGATTCTGCAGTTCGCATTAAATGAGTGACGGTACATCGCGAATAATTTACATTTATAAAAATTTATATTGATACAAATTTTATCTCCTTTACCGTACTGTTCCAGATTGTTTTATTAACACTAAACTACACCAAAGCAGTGACAGCTTTGTAATTTTTAAAAATTTTTTCAAATTTATAACAGTGCATTTTTTGAAATTTTCATGACTTTTATTGCAATATGTAAATGATAAAATTGATTTATTTACTTTTCCCCTTTATCTTTTTTTTTCAAAGATATAGTATATATTTACTATACTAGTATATTAAACTATCTACTTTAGTACTTTATACTGTTTAGAATATTAAACTATTTAGTATTTAGTATACTGTTTAGTATATTAAACCATCTACTATTTAGATAAAAGGGAAAGGTAAATTGATCAATTTAATATAGTATACTAAATAGTAGAAATTAATTGTCGAATAGATCTAATGTTAATTATTGAAGCGTATTAGAAGAACTAATTAACGAGAAAATAGTTAATATTAGTTCTACTAATACTAAAGTGTCTCCTTGATATGAAATTGTGCCAATAACTGCTATAAGATTTATAAGCGATTTGATATCAGAATATCGGTCTATATAAACGCCATGAGGTTCGAGCATGAACCACTGGACTTTGCTGACGCACTTAATTAGGCGTTGATTAACGGATGTCCGTGGTGCCAAGGGGTAGCACAGCCGGCAGGTGTATAGATGCAATTGGTGGGTCCGGCAACAGGAGAGATCGCAGAGATTGCTTGATCGGATTAGTATGTTCGCTAAACCGACTAGCCGCTATTCCAACCCTCCTCCTCTTCATCCTCCCTTCGTATCGATCTATGAACGATTAATTTCCGTTTAGATGACGGTCTCAGGTGTACAAGTACTCGTTATGGATACCAAACATTCGCTGCCCACTATTATCCGTTATCAACGCATAACAAGTATCGTTTACTCGACATTGTGAGCTCTCGTGACATATAACATTCTGTTTGAATCATTTCTGCAATAAGAGAGATAATTTCCAAATAATGCATACCGACAAACTTTATAAAATCGCGTTTAGTTAACAATACATTTAAGGTTCAACAGAGGATTTTGCAATATGAGAAAAACTCCAATATTTTTGACGGAATATT
Source organism: Aphaenogaster ashmeadi (assembly GCA_003063805.1). Classification (NCBI taxonomy): domain Eukaryota; kingdom Metazoa; phylum Arthropoda; class Insecta; order Hymenoptera; family Formicidae; genus Aphaenogaster; species Aphaenogaster ashmeadi. Next base: position 82,965 of record NJRQ01000069.1, read on the forward strand.
GAAATGAGAATATCTGACATTGTAATAAAACAATTCGAAAACAAGGATAGTGGCCGTTTGACGCTGCTGGCCTCAAAAGATTAAAGCGCAATCTTTCAGGAAAATATTGTTCAAACATGCCCATATACGAAATTTCATAAAACCCGTTCTCCCGCCTCTCTGTATCTTTTATATTGATTCTTTTTGGTATAAAACTCTATATAGCTGCAAAATAATATCTTACTTGTACTTGACTGATCAAAAGACGGGTCGGTAGCGTAATCTGGAAAAGCGCGCAACCCGGATTCTGAAGAGAAATATGCAACGTGAAGAACAGATAAGTATTAAAGGGAACGATAGAATTGCTGAGACGCCGATCAAAAGTGGATCGCATGCGGATTCCATAATTCTTTTTCTAAAGCTTATAAAGACTTTGTTTGAACGCGAACGAATGAAATATGTATTTATACGTATCGGAAATATTTAGTTTTGATACGTATGCACTTTAATACATACGCATTTACATGCTTTCAACTGGCCATATGAAGTTTCTGTATTAGTCAGCGATGAAACGCAAGAAGAAACTATAAGGATACATATTCATGCGACAAAAGCTATTTTTTTAGGCTCGAAGAGCTCTGATTTGTGTAAAAACATAAAATCACGTTTACCAAAACTTGGCAGCGGCGCAAACGAAACCGTCAGCTGCCGAAGAACTGGTTGAGCGATAGAGAATTAAAAATAAAAATTGGTGAAACTGCGACTCTTTTTTCGCTGCGACCGCTGCATTCGCAGATTGATATAGATTCTATTCGCTTGGATAGAAACGTATTTCAATCATGCGTGCGTCATTGGAGATTTTGTATATCCCGACATTTACACAGAGAATCAGTTTTATATAACCTGATACAAATTGCATTTTTGCATCGTGCATCGCATTACCAGATCCCGATGTCAACCGTAACGTGTTAATATTGCAGTTAAGTTTAAGTGAACTTGTTCTTCCAACGCATTATCGCAATAATCGGGCTCTTAAGTAGTTTCCATTGTTAGAGGCAACTAGCGCGGTGCTCGATCGGGACTATAGGATATTTGCATTTACGAAGTGCCTCACTTAGATGCAAGTTTGCATCTCTAGTTTGTACTTGACCTGAATCGCTTACAGGCAAATAGCTGTGATTTCACGGGAACGCAAATCGATGCATTACTTAATGTAAACTTCGTTCACAAGATATCTAGATCAATATAATTCTGTTATTCGTAATTGTCTCGCAATTGTCTACTTTTCATAATCACGTTTTTTCCTTGCGGACATCTTGTTTTATTCAAAAGAATGCATTGACAATTAAACAACGTGGCCGTATCAACTCCCTCTCGGGGTTGGGTGCCATAAACAGAGAAGAAGAAGAAGACAATTAAACAATTAATTCTCGTTCAAAATCTAACTTAACGTTAGATTTCTTAACAATACGTTTGTTATATTAGTTGTTATATTAGTTTGATGATACAATAATTTTAATTATTTAATATATTACTTTTATTAGTCTATATTTATAGAGATATAAATAGATAAGACAATGCGTGAATTAATAATTACCAATGTTATAATGTCTATTATTATAATCGCTATTACTTTCATTAATGACTTGAATGATTTTAGCCTAACCCATCTTTACGTATGTATAGATGAACGGAAAGAACGGTTTTGCTGAAAATCTAAAAATTAGACTAGATACAGATCTGAAAATAATTATGCTGGACCATCAAAATAATTATGTAGAACGTTCTCAAGCATAATGATAACGCTTCGAAAAATCTCGACATTCCAGCAATCATCTTGAGCGTCCAATATAATTATTCAGATGATCCAACATAATTCTTTTTGCATCTGTATTTAGCTAAATCTTTAGATACTTCAGTAAAACTGTTCTTTCCGTGTACCTATGTTTAAATAACCACATCCGTGCAAAAAAAATCGCTCGGTATAGAAATGTACAAACGCATTGTGCTTTGTCGCGCGTGCGGACTGCGCGGAGCGTAAGAAAATTCTGAAGCGATTTTCCAACACAGGATGAAGAAAAGCGTCGTCAGTCGCAAGCTTGCGCCGCTGCCGTGCAATCTCCGTTCAGAATTTATGATTACCCTTCCCGACCGTGAGATGCTTTACGTGACCAGGATTTTCAATGGTCAGTACCTAATGGCTGAAACCACCGTCCCTCGCCTCTCGCCCTTACGATCCATCGCCCGCCGCCGACGCTGGCGGTCATAAGGGGAAAACGGTCGTCCTCGTACTCGCTTTTTACCACGGTAAATTCACCGAGGTTTTCCAATTTCGATACGTTCGCACTTACATCGACGCCCATGCTGCGCGTATCCGCCTCGACCTCTCGACTGCGAGATCTTCACCGAAAATATAATACAACCGTCCTCCGGGCGCAAGGATTGCACCAATATCGTAAAAACGGCGAAGAGATGATAGGGAAAAAAGAGAAAGGGATGGGGGAGAAAGGGTTAGAGCGAGAGATGAGGGAAAGGGTAGTACGCGGAGAGTACGGCGCGAGAAAAAAATTCGATACACCGATGGGGGCTCCGCCGACTTTCCCGCAGCCATAGCGGGCTCAGGACGAGCGGCTTTAAACCGCTTTGGAAGAGTTATTGCCATTCCTCCGTTACGATTTCACGCTACATTCGCTGCCACTTCCGCCGACTTACCTCTTTCCCCTTGTCCTCCTCCGCGATCGCATCTCGTCGTCCGCCCTGCGGCCTGTGTCTCATAAAATATCATAAGTCTCGAAAGAGATTAGAGACGTATATATTTCTCGTATTGTTTGTTTATTAATAATTTATATTTGTAGAAATGAGAGATATGGAATAAAGTATAGATATATGTTTTATAAATGCTAATTTTGTGCGCTTCAGTACACATAATATCATTATTTCTTTCGTTTATTAATATTTAACAATAAACTGATGAAACGGTAATTTCTTTGAATATTTAATTAAAGCAGCAATTTTCGGAGCAGCTTCGCTCCATTTTCTGTTCTAAGACGATTGCATTGTTTAACACGTTTCTACAATACGCACGTTTTTTTACTTTATTAGACACCAAGATCCGCCGCGACCGATATTGGCTTTCTTTCATATTTATATTTGTTTAATATCATCGGTTTTATTCTTAATATTATTTTTTTATTTTATTAGGCATTTACATTGTTCTCTATATATATAATCGATAAATTTCCGTGCATCAATTAGCATGAAAGTACCGTTCGATCTATGTGAATTCTTAATTGCCGCAGATTTAAATCGATCCCGAATCTCGCGCAATTTACGATCTCTTAATTGCCGCGTTATTTTACATTCGCGTTGGGAAAATAATGAACGGCAAAACAATGGGTAACAGCGGCACTGCGGACGAATCAGGGAAATAATGTTTAAGAGCTGATGAAAAGCAGCGTGTAATGGATCAGTGAAAAACGTGCGTTGCACGCACAATAGGAACGCCGCGGCGGGGGTAGGAGTAGAGTCGTCGATTGCAGCCCGGTGTAGGGTGCTTAATAATTCGAATAATGCCAACACCGATAAGTGAACCGGATGGAAATACGAGAGGACAGTCGGCTATGCGCCAGTCGGCTCGGCGAGCGCATCCACGCGGCTCGCACGCTGCGTGGAACAGAGCAGATAGCCGGAAACTATTTCATGGTTAATGGCGGAGAGTTATGCACTTACGAATCATAAATTCCGCAATGGGCCGCATTTGCGGCGGCATTACGTAACTTGCTACCTGGTCCTGGCCGTGTTCTCCAATCTGATCAGCTCGTTGTCCTTTCCGATATCTGACGTAATTAGTGCTCGGCGCGCGATCCGCCTATGTGAGTTACTGCGTGAGCGTCCAATCCTTCGTGACAATTTTGTCATCCTGCCGTAAAAGGCGGTAGGTGACGTGAATTAATTAAGTTAAAAAATAGAAGCACGGGCGATTTATCCGAAAACAAAATTAAAAAGTTACACATAATTCGACGTATTAGAATAAACACGTAAGGTTAAGTCTTCTAATCGAATGATCGGTTGTTTTCGTTTGAAAGTGATTTCTCTCTTTTCAAGAAGAAAAATAAGAAATATATGAAATAAGAAATATATAAATAGAAGAAAAATAAAGCATTATGTTCAGCGCTTAATTAATATATATTGATACATAAAGATACGTATAGCTAAAAATACTTTTGAATACTTTACGTAATCGAGATTGCTGTAACATTATCGCCTAGTATCACGTTTACATTCCAATTCGTAAAATTGCTCTGAATAAAAAAAATCTTGTTTTCTATAATTTGATCCACTGGTCGAATATAGATATAAAACAAGATATCGTCAATAAATATAATCAATATATGTCTACAATATCGGACAGCTTACAGGTAGACAAAAGTGCAATTTTATCAGCTTTACTAGCCAGCTTTTCTGTCAGATTACAGTTAAATCGGATAATTCTCAAAAGTTTGTATCGCATCGTGTAGAGAGGATTGGATAGAGCTACCAGATCAATTTTACAGATTTACACAACACAATAAACGTATTACGTTGAATTTTTTCACTTTACATTTTTTCACTTTACAATGGGAGAGATTCTTTTTTATATTGTTAACCTGTAAAACCTGTGGCAATCTAAAGCAAATATTGCAGATTTAACATGTTTGATAAAATAATTTATTTGATCTCTTTCTTCCATTATATATAATATTTCTTGACTAATTAAGAAAAGAGATAAGTAAAAATATGAAAAATAGTAATTTATTAATAATATATGAGTAGCTATTATTGTGAAATATAGTAATTATTAATTGGATGATGATTTTATATCGTATTTGCTTGTGTACCGAACTTATCTTATATTTTAGTTTTCTTATTTTTTTATATTAATAGATTTTAATTAAAAATTTGTTAACAATATTGCCTTTAGGCATTAATATCTGAATTTTTTAATATCATACCATTATCGGAAATATTAATTGAGATAAAAATGATCACACGTACATAACAAATACATTTAATCATTTTTTGCTACATTTTCCTACTCGGACGAAACGCAGAGCATAATTAATTATTTGTTATTACATTCTTTTAATATTATACTTTTATTTCTATCTTACGCATATATTATACGCATATATATTACGTACAATATATACGTGTGTGTATGTGTGTGTATAAATTCATATTAAGTTACAAGTACGCATTCAAATACATTTTATTCAGCGAATGTGAATTACAGTACTAAGTAAATTTTTTATTTTTTATTGTGACGTTTCAATAAAAAATGTAAAATTATTTAGCATTATAGTATGGATATTTATTCTTAAATCTATGTTGACACAAAACGAAAATAAATACATCTCTGTATAACCAACTGCTATTCATGCATTGACTTCGATATAATGGTTTATATTAAACATGAAGCATTAAAATTATCGTCCTATAAAAGCCTGCGGCTATTACGTCTAAGCGGAAATTGATTCTCTTGGTATTCAATAAAGGTCATTGACCAATATTACACAATACGTGGTGTTGCATTCGAAATATTTACAATATGGCTGTTGTGTAACCTATGTGCAAACGTAAAATAAAATAATCCTGCAAACTATTAGGTGGAGAAGTTGGTCGTAACATCATTATTTTTTACATTTTGCTTATTTTTACCATGCAGAAATTAAAATTTTTTGATTAGGAAGAAACATTATGAATACATATGTAGAGAAAAGACGAGAAAAATCTGCCTTGTGATACGTTGTTTCTACCATAATGCAGCTTGACATTTTCTACGCTTGCGTTAGCCTGCGCTGACGCACGTTGGAAGCGTTGAACATGCATTATCATTACAATCCGGCTTTTATTTATATATTTACATGCAGTAAGAATATATAGACTCGCTGCGCTGCATTCGGTGTGACTGCTGACAACAATATTACTCACGGCGTTTACACCATTTCTTTGCATCTTTATTACGAACATCCATGTACAAACGTATTTTATCATACAACATGTCACGCTTTTTATATGTAATAAACAATATATATATATAAATTAATTAAAATTGATACGCTCGATAAAAGCAAAAGCTATGTGAAGGTCAATAGGCCGTGTGATTCGAGCAAAATAAGATGTTATAAATTAGACTACGCTAAATATAAAAATTCGGTTATGTGTAAGAATATAAAATTAACATGAGTCATAATTAAAATTAATCCTGAAATTAACAAAGTCATAATTAAGCACATACCGGCTGCGCCAAATATAAAAATTCGGTTGTGTATAAAGATGTAAAATTAATCCGAGTCATACAATTAAAACCAAAGACGGCATCGCAAAACGTCGAAATATATATATGCGTATATATAAAATAGAAATATGATTTCCTCGCTGATAATTTTTTTTAATCGTAAGGCAAAAAAGATAAATCTATAACAGCCATAGATATAGTGATCAAAATAGGGAAGAAAATAATTAATCTTGCTAGGTACATTTCTCGATGCTATTTTACATGATTTAAGTCGCAGTTTCAAGCTTGCAAACTGAAATATATCATCGCGTGTCCTGTACTCTCAGGGGATTAGGAACCATTAGATTAGCTGAAACTCGACAGCCATGGCTACGCCATAAGCTGATTGTAGTTTGTATTTATTAAGAGAAATTGCAAAACGTAAATACATAGTGCACTTTAAAATGGGCAAAGTAAAAACAATCTAATAAGGAAAGTCGTATCGCGATTAACAATAACCCTAAAGAGAGGCATAGTAGAGCTATCAAATAAACTAGGGCAACTCCACGTAATGACGATAAATTTGCTCTATATCACAGATTCGCGACTGCGACGTGCCAAAGCCCCGATTAAGAAGTAATAGATGCGAAACTATTTCCTAAGTTTCCCTCAATCCATCTCATTACGTCCAATGACGGCGGGTATCCAATATCAGTCTCTGTGTTCATCCAAGTTTAATCGTAGCGATTACATTCAGCTTTGGATCCCCGTGCGGATATTACAGTGAATTACGAAGCAGCCGAACAGATGTACGTTTGTGAAAACGTTCTGTAAATATGTACTCTACGAGGATTAAATGTGTACGTCTGGCATACGACGACTATTTCCACTAGTTCGAAATGCGCGTATCATAAAGATTATTGAGCAGAAGAATATGATAATAAATAATAATGAAAACTGCGATATGTATAACCCAAAAGAATACATCAAATCAAATGTTGGCAGATTTATTGCCAATAATATACAATGATTTGTATATTATTGTGTTATATTTACTGTACATTAAATTATCTTCTCTTCTGAAATATCCACCTTTTTCCATCAAGTTTTTTTTATCGACTTATCAAGCGAAACAAGAGACAATAGCAACGTTTTAAAAATTGACCTATATTAAGGGCATACTGTTTGTTAAAAATTAATTAATGCATACGCGGAAAGAGCATCAGCAACTGTCGGGCACATGAAGAAACGTTATCGCCTCCGGTATGGAGCGGTATGGTCGAGTGGTGCTCGATCGTCATAATCTATGCACGATGCGCAATAACTAGGTTTTACGACCCTCTTGTATCGCAACGTTCACGTTAACTATCTCGCCAAGGTGTTAGACGCTGGATACGCGAAGGTGCAACGGCAGACTTAGGAGGGATGGAGGAAATTGCTTGCACGACGGCAATCTCTGTTCTAATTTATTGACCGTCGAGTGTATTCCATCTTATGCGCAGGCAAAAAAGATGCGTCGTGTCAAGTTATTCGGCAACAATAAACGCGAAGCGCAGAGACGCACGGTTACGGTAAAAAAAGGGAAAGAGAAGGTTTAATTTAAAAAATATCAAAGCGCTGTCTTTCTAATCGAATTTTAGTAGTGACCAGTAGCAGATGGATAATTTGTATGGGAAATAGGCCGTCGTAGTTATCACTGGTGTCGTCACATTTTTACTTTTTTTTTCGACGAGAAATTTAATATTCTGTGGATCAGCCCGCGGCCACAATACATTCCAACGTAAAATTGCCAATATCCAAAATAGAGTTTACCCGTAAACAAACTCCACGCTGCAGAAATACGCTACGTAAAGGGCAATGTGCGAATTCTTTATATATGCAGTTTAGATGTGCGTGTTTCATTAAAAAATATTATTTTGCACATTTTCGCCCCGCTGGCAGGAGTCACCGTCAACTCAATGTAAAAATCCGGAAATATGGTTGTTTGATAAGTGTGTACTTACAGTTCGAAAAACAATTTTTTAAATATTTTTTAATTATAATAAAAGAAAATGTCTTTCAACAACGGTTTATTGTGAATCTGTGTGCAAAACGCTAAAGTTAAAAATAATTAAATTAAGGAGATATATATATATATATATATATATATATATATATATATATATATATACTTACACAAAGAGACAGAATAATAAATCTGAAGCGAGCAAATTTGCGTTTATAATTATGCTAACCAATTAAAAAAATTTTCTTGCAAAAAGATATATGTATATATATATATTGATCTATGGATGCAATATTTTCGTTGGTGTTGAGCCGATGGAAAAAGTTCCCCTATTCCCTATTCCGCTGTTAACTCCCGCGTTATTCCGTCGCTCGCATACGTCACATCAAAATGTCGATGTCAAAATATGGGTCGCACCAGAGCAATCAGGATCGAACGACGCTTTTGGGGAACGGTGGATGAGCAAGCGCCGGACCGAGCTGTATTTGGCGACCGCGGCGGGGAAGGGGTCCGCCGCCATTCGCCGACTTTCCGTTTTTGCGTCGAGTGTCGCTGGTACATCCGAATGTTGCCATCGTGTGAGAAGAAAGCGACATTCATGACGAATCGCGATTTTCACGACTCTTGAGTTTTCATCTTCACGACGAGTCATCAGTCCGATCAGTCGTTTCATCCGCCAAATTTGGTTCACATTTATTGTTAATAGTAACCATCAAACGAATAACATTTATACTTCTGGTATCACGGAAAGAACGGTTTTGCTGAAATATTAAAAAATTTGGCCAGATACAGATCTGAAAAATAATTTTGTTGGATCATCAAAATAATTATGTA
>NJRQ01000069.1:104853-135726 GCA_003063805.1 Aphaenogaster ashmeadi
CAAATTAAGCATTGGCAAGGTCTGTGAAGTTAGCACCCCGAAACGCGAATTTTTATAAAATGCCAATGGCATTCGTTTGTCCACGATTTGTCCACTTTTGTCCACCCAACATTTTCATTTGTCCACCCTTCAAAAAAAAGTTATGACCAAATTAAAAAATTGGTCAGACATAAGCACCTCCATGAACATTTTTCATTTTTTAAGCGGGATACGAATGTCCACGATTTGCCCACATTTGCCCACCCAAAATTTTCGTTTGTCCACCCTTCAAAAAAAAGTTATGACAAAATTTAAAAAAAATGTCCGTATTTTGTAGAAATTTTGTAGAAATATAAATTTTCGACGTTTTAGAACATTCTAAACACATTGGCATAAAAAACTAAAAAAAATTTTTTTCACGAAAACAAAGCTTCCTCTGAGGAAGCAAAATTATGCTAATCAAAACTATGCTACTCAAAATAATTGGCAACCTATGCACGATATTGCGTGTCAAGATCACTAAAATCTTTCAAGAAACGTACAAAGCATCTAATTGTATTTCACCGAGCTATCGTTTTTCCGATAGAGACGTCAGAATCATAACGATCCGCGATCTCGCCCGTTAATTCTATCTCCTCCTGTCCATCCATCAAACAGCCGACGGCCTTTTCTCCCTGTCATCGCGATTACGTCATGACGATTGTCGTGTGCTGAGTTATCCAGCTACTCTCCCGGTGGCCAGCGGGTACAATCCCATCGTTGTCAGTCCAATCTCATTCCGGTGGAAAGACCCTGTTCTCATTCGTGCTCCGGCTAAGTCCGCGCGCCACATAACATACGACGAGATGGTTCTGCAATTAATCCACCGTTGTCCGAATCTCGTTGCTGGCGGTCTCGCAAATACACAGCGACTTCGCGCCCACGCAAGCGGCTCTTGGTCTCCTCGGGAATATCTTTTGCGCTGAGCGGCAAAAGAGTCCCAGGGTAATCCCAGTTGGAGCGTTAGCACCGAGGATGAGGCGGCGTCGCCTCGTGTTACGTCTCTTCGCCTCTCCACCGACACGGGCCGTAGGGAGAAACGCGGGCGAGCGAACGTCGAGGAAAAGCGGCGAGGAATTCTGTCGGGCGCGGAAGAGGAATTCTCATGTGGCCTGTAGGTCGCGACGCCGGCTCCTTACGGGGCCATAAGGTGCGCCGTGTATATACGCGCCGCGGTCTCCTTGGAGATTTTTACACGCTCTTCAAGACAATCCGCACGCGGACAGACGCGCGCGCGGGCCGTCCATTTATATCCGCTCTCTCCGTCGCCGCTTTCACGAGCCCGAGAGAAAATCCGTTAGATTGTCTCACTTCCTTCGGGCGTTTGAAACCAGGGATACATGGGAACGCTGGTAAAAACTGGCAACATTAAATCAGAATGTTGTTGAGAGCTACACGTTTCGAAATTTTATGAAATCGCATTGATCGTAGAACGGAATAGTAACAGTAGTCGGTAATAATGAATTATAAGCCGTATATTTTGTTTTACGCAAAGTCTCATATCTTTTCTATTGTTTCATAATTTATGCACGGAAAGAACGGTTTTGCTGAAGTATTTAAAAATTTGGCCAGATACAGATCTGAAAATAATTTTGTTAGACCATCAAAAGTAACTACGTGGGACGCTCAAACATTATGATAATGCTACAAAAAGTTTTGATATTCCAGCAACTATTTTGGGCGTCCTACATAATTATTTTGATGGCCCAACAAAATTATTTTCAGATTTGTATCTGGCCAAATTTTTAGATATTTCAGCAAAACCATTCTTTCCGTGATAAAAAATTCATTATATTACATTTAATATTAATTACGAGAACGCAGAATAATAAAATAGCGTGCTCAAAGGAACACCTTTCTTATGTAAAATCCTTCAACATTCAATATGCCACCATCTAGCTGTATCGATTTTAATCTTTTTAAGATTTTCTGAGTTTTTCAAGCGAGAACGTCTCGTACCTATCTAGCACAAAGGCAACCAATTATGTCCGGAACATCTTCTCGAAGAAGAAGATTCGCCAGGCAGGCAATTATTGGTGTGTCTACCGAAAGAACAGCTCTCCTTCTCCTGCCAGTCCACTTTCGTGCACTTCATTGGCCAATGTTCGTCTCGATTCGCGAGACAATAAGTTGTCTTTCAATGGAACGCATGCAGATAAAAATGTGGTGATAAACGAATTGTAATCGATTCGGTATAATAAGAGATAACGTCTTTTGAAATCATCTTTTCCTACGGAGTGTACACGCGAGGAAGCGTTAAACAATATTCGCGAAGTTTTAAGCAAAAGAAGGAAGTAACAATTGGAAGCTGCAGGCGGCAGATATAATATTAATAAATACATATATATTAAATATTCGTGCTCAAATGCCATAACAATTTGTAAATAATCCCCGTTAAAATGCATAATTAATTGTAAATAAAATAATTTGTGAATAATTGAGAAGAATTAATATAGCGGCATACGTGATGTCCAGCGTCATCGAGCTACTACTAGTCGAAGCCCGTCACGCTAATCCGCACGATCTGCGGGTTAATCTCGTTTAGAAACTCACCTCGACATTTTATACGATCCTTCCAGCTAGCGAAGTATAACGAGATTACGATATCCAATTACTTCAGCAGCAGCGGCAGCAGGAGCTACAAAATTTCACGTCGTTCATCGCGGGCGTAAAAGGGGTGGACGGTATCCGTGAAATTGAAAAATTGCAAAGGCAACAATACGCTTCGTGCGAACAATGCGGAGCAAAAAAGTTATTCGACAGAGCATGACATGGTATCGAGCGCGTTAAAATTATTTAAATATGACTTCGCATTGCATTGGAAGAAAAAAATGTACGGTTTACATGAATGCCGCGTGTGTACAATGAGAATTTGATAGTTATAAAAACGTTAAAATAAAAATACGATGCTATATATAATATCTTTATTTATCGGACAAACACAAATGTGAAATCTCTATTTAGAAATCCTCTTGTCAAGTATAAAGGAATTAAATATTTCTGTATTATTAATATATCAAATTTTATGTTTTCGATAGAGGAAAGCGTATTATCCCTATTAAATTTTATTTATTTTAATATTTATTATAGAAAGAGAATATAAATCTACAATATTAATTTTGCATAAGTTACCAAGTTATTCAGGAATATTTATCAAATTACATACTTCATTAAAATATCGTTTCCGTGGACTGTAAGTAATATCTTGCGATATTTGCTATATTTTAATAAATTAATATTTATGTTACTTACAAAAAACAAATAACTTTCTGCTTATTTTCTAATTTATAATATCTACCGTTAAATTTGTACCTTTTTGAAAATAATAATGTTTTTTACTTTTTTTTATTATCCTTGATATTTTTTCTATGACATAAACTTTGATACTATGACGTAAACTTTAATACTTATATGTATTGTGAAATCTCGTCTTTTTTGGTTTCCATTACAACTGCGCATTATTTTATACCAGCTATTAATCGGTTGGTGACACCATAATAAGCGGTACATCGTCGAACATGTTGGCTTCGCCCATTATGGAAACCTGCATTTATGTCAGCGAGTTATCTGAAGCAAGAAGCGAATTTATATCGCGTCTCTTCGTGGATTCTAGGCAAGCGGGATTCTCCCAAGAAGGAACTAACGGACGTTAGAAAGAGGCTGACATGTTATCGAGCGTTATTTGTGCCAACGGCATTTTCTGGATACGGCCAATACACGCGATGTTGTCGCGAGCGATAAAACGGAGATAAAATGAGGACGGGCGGTGGTAATGCGCGTGAAGCCGGACTAAAATGGGAGCTTGATGAGAGAACTTCGCTTAGAAGTCGCGAGTAGGGTCAACGAGGCGTACGGGTCACCCGAAGTAAATTTAAGTTTAAAGCTGCGGAAGTTACGGCGCTTGATGAGAACATAAAGGTGAGGTGAGAGGTCGAAGGAGAAAGCGATGGCGGAGAGGCGGGGGGGAGGGGCAGAAGGAGGTAAGGGTCAAGTTAGGCAGAAGTGGATTTCATGCGAGTTCGACGATGGCAGACCACATTTTTCTAAGTTAATTATCGGAACGAGGGCGACGGAAGGGTCGAAGAAGTTTACCCCATCAACCGGCGCACTCCCGAAACTTTCGAATCAGTCCTCCGGTTTGTACGGAGTCTCATCTTTGCCGAACCATCTCGAGTATTTCCCATCGCTTCTCCTCTCCATTAGACGCTCTCCTTTGAAACGGAGAAACGAGGGAAGTTTTCCCTTTGTCGAATTATACGAGAACATCTCTTCCCTTGACACGACTATGGGTCTTCAGCTTTATCTCTCTCTCTCTCTCTCTCTTTCTCTCTCTATTATAACAAGAAGAAGAGTTTTTATCTATTGCGTTAATCGTATCGCATCTGTTGTATCAATTGTATTGCAAAACTTGACTACAAAAACCCGGAGCAAGTCGCACGGAGCACAAACCAGATAGGTATATCGCTCTCCATAGACCGTAGATCGTTTTTACCATCGTTTTTTCTATCAATTTTTTACACGGTGATAAAATCCCCATTTCGCTGGATTAATTTTAATAAATGAAACTTTATATTTCTCCAAAAGATATTGAATATCCCGACCGGGTCGTTCACGCCAGCAATATTTGAAGGTACGACCTGATTCGTCCCGATCTAATTCAACGCCGAGAAATCTCGATTGCGGATCCGTAGCCCTATAAAATTTTTACAGCGACTCTCCTCTCGTCGGTTTTCATACGGCCTGTCGTTATAGTCGTCCCCGACATACTTTACTTTGTCGTGAAGTATCGATTGCGATTATACAATACATCGCTACTATAGTGCAATATGATCGTTCCGTGGATTTATGTTTCTGCTGTACTGCTTTTCGAAGTAGTCCGTTAGCATCTCCCTGTTCTCGTTGTCTCTTATGTACACCCCTTCCCTCCTCTTCCAGAGGTATATATTCGACGTACGTTTTATCATCGAAACGTAGTTCGATATACATGGAAGTTTGAATCTCCCGGCAGAAAACATATCCGATAGACGTGACATTCTACAGGTAAACTCGACGAGTGGGATTTTCACGAAGCGGATTTCGAGATTGCTTTGTATACTCGATAGCATGCGTCGTCTTGATAGTTTCGCATCTCCAGTGCAAGCTCGTCGCTTCTCTAGAGAGAAAGAAAGACGCGATACAAAATAGTTGCAACAAATTCGTTCCCCCTGCTTGTCGCTCGAAATTTTGCAGGTAAACATACCTGGTATCGGAACCTCATCCTTTAAATCTTGCTGTCACGATGTTCCCGGTTCTCTTAAACGCGCTCACAATATTGCGCACCGAATTGCACCGGCGATTGAATGACGCGCCGCCGGCGCGTTCAATTATCTTGGAATTATTCGCATAATTTAAGCGGGTCTCGAGTTGTAATTTTCATCAACCCGGCCATTGTCTATCTCGCCGCCTGTTCGCAGGACATTGCCACGACCGACCTCCCGCGCGGACGATGACAGTATACCGGCGCGGTCGTATCTTCCCTCCGGTGGAGATTTATTCTCGCCGAATTTCAGCATCGTAAAGCCGATATGTTGGAAACGCCAGCGTAGACGTCGGCGAGCTCTCCTTCGGTTGCCGTTATCGTGGCGGACCATAAATACAAACATGAATAAATGCAACTCACTCGCTCCACGATCGTCCGCGCTTCGCTCTCTTCGACGTCTCCGACGTTTCGTCATTTTGTGCCTGCGCTTTCTCGATTTCCCCTCACGAAGACGAAGATGCGTCTCGCGAAGACGAGAAGAGATTCGCAAAGAAGCTGGGAAGATGGTGCGCGCGCTCGCGCTTAGTGCATGTCGTTAAAATTTAAATATAATCTCAGTTAAGATGACGAGTCGACTATATCCGACAATATCCAGCTAACGCAAGATCGTACGAAAAGACAGGCCGACGAGCTTCGCCGAACGTGGAATTGCTTGGGGAATTCGTCGCACCGAGCCAGGTGGGTTCCCACATTTTTCTCATTTTCCGCGCATCGCAAGAACATACGTACGCCATCCACCGAGGATGTCGGCATAGCGGAGTCAACGTACATTCAAAATATGGCCCTTTATTAAGTGTAGACGCACACATATGGCGTCTCCCAATCTCATACGCCACCTAAGCGCTTCAGGAATGAAAATTTACTTCACTTTAACAGGGGTTTTTATTCCCAGATTTATTGCAAGAATGTTCAGGGAAAGTTGAATGTCAAAAAATTATATTAAAGAAGTTGGTGTTCGGACAAACTTTTGCCGAGGCGAAAATCGAGTTCAAATCGGAGATGAATTTAAAGGCGAGAGAATTCGTAGATGAAGGAAATTGCGAGGAATCCGCGACAACTTATTGTAGATCGATTTCTGCATAGCATTGAAAGTCCAAGTACGCTTGTTCGAGTGAATGAAACTCTTAGAAATTCTGGTCTATGTCCTGTTGGGGGAGATCTTAAGACCGGATTGCCAGTGAAGCTTTGTTCTAAAGCGATGAGTTACCAAACAACAGGAAGCTATTGGAAGAAACAAAGACCCGTAATCGGGAGTCCATGTCGTCGCTCGAATCGGCAGGCTCTTCGTATATTTCTACGCTACGCACTTGAAGCCAGGCGTGAAGTCCAATTTCGTTCGGTTATCCCACGGGAATACACAGAATGCCGACGTACCCGGTTACCGCAGTCACACACCTCGAAAATCACTGTTGACTGATGCTACTGGAGCGAGAAAAAAATGTTCAGGCGGAGAAGGTCAACCCTCGCTCACCTTCTCCCCTTCTCTCCGGCGAGTTCCCTTGACGGATTTTCCACGTTTCTCCGACGAATACGATGGGCAAATCCTATCGAATTTCGTGGAATACGAGAAATTACGGACCCTTCAAGCCGACAAAGAGACTGCGTGATCGATCCATCGATTATTGTTACACAGCCAACAACCGTGTGCTGATCTTCTGTCGAGATATAGTCCTCTCTGTGTTGATCTCTCGAAGTTGATACTTGCTAAAGCATATACTCCAGTATTAACCATGCACGTCCTCGTTTTCTTGCGTTTGATGCAGCTATCGTCTCTTCGAATCGGGAGTACGATGTCCAAACGTTCTCATCGTGGAGAATTCATGGAGAATGTATTTCCTATTTACAATACGATCTACGAGTAATACACGAGAACTTACTTTTACATACTACGAGTATACACATTTTTGCTGTATATTACGTAATATACATGTAATTATGGTATATCAATATACGCTGCAACGTTGTGAGAACGACGTTAATTAGATCTAAATTACGTAGGTACTGCGAGATCTTAACATGAACTGTTTAAATCACTTGCTGGAAATGTCAGGAATAGTGTGTTAGATATCTGTGTTAAGTAGAACGCTTTGTTTGATATATAGCATACAGTTTCGGTTGTGAAGATCAATGCAGACTAACTTGCGTTGTTTCTTACTAGGAAAGACAGCTTTCAGGTTGTAACTACCCGTCAAAATTCATTAAATGTTTAGTAGAATATTGACAATATTTAATGATGGCGTTATGCAACGTGAAACATTAATTTGTTGTATTAAATAATCACTCTCTCTATTTTTTAATTAAGCTAACAATAAGTACTAAAACTTTGCACTAATTCAATAGAACCTTTTATTATAAAATATAATTAAGTTAGTAAAATTTTATGGAGCTACTGAATAAAATTCGTTCCAGAAAGTATCTCGTTTCAAATGCGATGAAATCATTGTCGGAATATGCACGGCGAGCGTAGATCAATTAATTATTTGAACAAAATGAAGCTTTTCGCACAGACAATGATTGCCTGCGATTGCTCTCGATAAAACAGTTTGATCGAGAGCAATATGATTCGTAATTGTGGGGCGTAAAATTTCATCCCAGGTAGCTAAGACTGCGACAGAATCTTCTCTTTTTTGCAGACGGACGGAAAAAAGAAGAGAGTTAAACTCAATGCCGATCAAGAACGTTCCGTGGACTATCAGATATTGGAAACTCTTTAGGATTAGACTCGATCAAGAAGGCTGTTACCAAGTCGTCGAAGTGACTTAACTCGCAGACAAGGAGAAGTCGCCTGATGCGTTTTCGATCGTCCACCAACGTGCACGTGACGGCAATTCCGTAATAATACGTCAAGCCGAGCTAATACCGAGGATGTGGGACGACTTTTCGATTTTATGGTCGGACTCCGCCGCGAGAACGATTAATTTTCCAGCCTAGGTCTCCTCTCGCGACCAATGAAGTCCTCTGTTGCGTAGGCAAGCGGAAACGAAAGGCATCTTTTGAATTTCTTTCTTTCGAAAACAATTGTGCGATCTGTAAATCACGTTCCCTCCTTATTAAACGCCCACCTAAATCGTTGTCAACTGACAGCTTTCAAGCATTGCCCCTCGATCATATCGTTTACGAATGATAGAAATTAACGTTTGTTAGCAACGAAATATCCTGACGAAGGCTTCGTCTTCCGGATCCTCGGCGGGACGCCTGAGAGAGAAAAAGAAACGAGAAGCGTGGAGACTCTCGCTGAGAGAATGCATCGTCCCGCTCTCGCGCTGGATAAGTACGGCGGTAACAATGGTCGCTGGCAGCGGCCTGATTCATGGCGGCAAACTTTTTCAGCAAACAACGCATCCGGGATGTAATAAACAATGGGACCCCGGGCACGTGGACTAAACCGGCCTGGGAATATTTTAGCATGCGGCACTCACTCCCGTGCACGAAGCCGCCTCGTAACTTCGCCTCTCGTATTATGGCGAGGCCGATGGTATGCGCTCCGGTCGCTCGTATCGCCTACGCTCGCGACGCGCGGGAATTCTGAAGAAATGAAGCTGAAAATGTCGCGTAGACAATGATTTACCGGCGACGTATCGCCGAACAAGCGAATGTTTATATTTCGCGGTGCTCACCGTAGTTAACGATAAATCACAGAGGTAAAATAATGGGAATAACATAATCGTGCCAGCGTTAACTGTGTCGCTCGCTCAATTTGTCGAAAATTCGCGTTCTTTTGATAACGCGATGTTATTCAGGCGCGGAATGTCGAGGCGAAGAAGAAAAATACACGGAACTAAATGCACGTTGGAGTTATTTCTAATTAAACGCGCGTGGATTACGAATTCACTGAAAGTATTTCATTTAAATGTGAAATGCGCTACTAATTAACAACGGTTTTTACATGATTATTTTAGAGAAACGGAAACAGTGAAAGTTTTACAATAATCTGCATTTGGATGATTATTCATCACATGTCGAACTGTTGACCGTTATTCATCGTCCATATCGAAATTCGCGTGTTAATAAAGCGAACTAACGAAACCGATAGTAATTCCAAGTTAAGAGCTCGGCAGACCGCATTAACCGCTCGCTTTTAGGAGGCTATAGAGTCGGGCATAAATCGCGACCTGACATCGTACGCTTTAGAATAGATATGTCACGAGCTCGATAATAGGACGTAAATTTACAACGGAGTCGAGACCAATATTTACTCGAGGAGAGAAGCGGAGAAGCTTGAAAATCATGACGTCGTGCCCAGACGTGGCTGGACCCGCAAGCGGATTCGTTCGTTTTAAGCTTGTTCCGATTCCGGCGCTTACTATCGGTACACATGGCGGTCCTTTCAGCAGAAATTTGATTTTGTCCGAGCCTGTCCGGGCCGCAATCTCATATAATCTCATTTAATGCTACGGCAAGGTGTTAGGTTCATTACTGACGTCCCGCGAAATTTACGACGACTGCGGTGAACCGAAAGAGAGAACGCCAGAAATTCAGAATAACTAAAGTAGATTGTGGTATGATAATGTGTCTGTCTGTCTGTTAAAAACAATAAAATGTTTAAATCGAAAAGTGACATTGTTTAGTCATTTTTTATATGACTATCTATTTATTCAAGCTTAATTTCTTGTACAAGATAAGGCATCTAAATAAATGCCGGAATATCTCGGTCGCATTTCAAAATACGAAGAATCTCGACAATAACAAAAATTATTCTCTTCAAAAGAGAAAATATAATATTGAAAAGATTACTTTCCTCAAAATCATCGTCTCCAATGATTTTTTTCTAAATATGTTATATTAAATATCTCGTTATGAATTTAAATAAATGATACATAGTGTTGAAATTGTCTTAAAATTTTTAAATATAAATATTAAGAAAATATATGGATTTATTAAAAAAAGCTGATGATCTTCAAAACTCGAAGACGATGATCTGAAGGAAAGTTAATCTTGATGAAAGTATGAAAGTTGATATTGTGTCTTCTCCTTTAAACTGAATAATTTTTATTATATCACTTCCTCGTATTTTAAAGCGTGATAAAGATATTTCAGTGATTTGTTTTAGGTGCCCTACCTTGTATATGAATTTCTATAATTACATATGTAATTTACTATAATATTACTAACAATATACAGTACGTATAATTTCTAATATTTTATAATATTTATATATATTTTAAAGTTATATTTAATTTTTTTTCCTATAACGTGACGTTATCAACTCAGTTTAATAAAATTCGGTTTTAATTAAAGCTATCACACGGACGTCGTTTAACATTTAAACATTAATCTCCGCGAGAGTGAGAAAAATGCTGACGTGGGTTAACTTTTGCCGAGCGAGCTTATGCAGAAAATTTCTGTCAGTCGGTTGTCCTTTTCGACGAGCAAACGACCGAAATTAGCGGTGCAAGGATAATAGGAAAGGAGAGACAGTGCGGAAGAAAAAAGAGAGAAGAAAGTGGAAAAAGATATAATAAAAGTCTCGGTATTCTTCTCCGGTATATCGCGGTGAGAGCTTACACGAATGTGGAACAAGAACACTAGCCAATAGATTTTTATCTGCATTCTAGACGACGTATATGTGCGTGTGCATGAGTGTGTGTGCGGAGAGAGAAGATGTGCTTCCCTCGTGATGGAATTGTTCCTGCGGATAAGGATGGACTCTTCTCTGCAAATTGCTCGCCGCGTTCCCGTATATCTCTTTAGAGCAATTGTGTTGAGAAGACAAAAATATATAAATGCCACCGGGGATACAAATGCACGAATAACAAATCTACGAACCCTATTCTACCCTACAGAGAAAGTTTTTTTTATTACAAATTTATTTTGTTGATATAAATTTTGTTACGTCTATTTTTATTTTATGTATTACTTTTCGGTAATACGTGACAGTTTACACAAACGTGACAATTTATATATAAGGTAAGGTATAAAATATTAACAAATATAAAATATAAAATTAAATAATATTTTATTCTAGTTAAGAGTACAACAAAACGTAAAACGTCATGAAAAGATAAAAAATTAGTATATATATTTATGTAAAAATAAATTTTAAAAAATAAAAAATAATAAAATTAATTAAATAATACATTATATAGAAAAAGAAAGAAAATCAATTGTCGAGTTATTTAAAAATTAATTTTCACGAGATTATTTAATATTTATTTATCGCACATGTTCTATCTGCAGTTAAATAAATTACATAATTAATGCATTGCATGTTAAAGTTAGAGATAAAATTGCACGCATTGAATACAGATGAATATGCGAGATAAAGAGGAATATTTGAAAATTTATTTTCAAATATTCCTCTTTATCTCGCATATTATAAATAAATTTTCAAATATTCAATTTCTAAAAATACCCAACACTTACAATCCTTTTGGAGGTTCTAAGAAAGTTTTCCTCAACATGAAGAAAACGGAATAAATAACCATATTATCAAAAGAAGACAACAGCCTATATAATATCATACCTTAAGAACCTACATTAATCTTCCAAGTTTAATAGAACTTACAGATGTAATATAGAATTTAAATTTCTTTACGAGTACTACTATGTTTTAACAACTATAAAGCGTGTTTTAGCATGATCTCACTGTTGAAATTGAAAAGAAACGCTTGTTCCAACGGCAATTCTGCCAGTGAAAACTTCTAATTCTATATAAGCAAATGCGAAACTTTACAAAAGCTCGGGAAGAGCTGCGTAAGGAAACTGTGTGGTGGAATATCTTTCGCTTAACATTTGCCATTCCACAATATCGCGCTACTGCGAGCGGTCAGAGCGAATATTAAAACACATAAATTAAAATCAATACTCCTCCTCCTCCCCTTTTCTCGCATTAACCTCACGCCGTACAGCGGCTGTAATGAACCCGCCTTTAACGATCACTCAAGCCCTCGCAAATCTCGCAAAATCCGACTCGCGCTTTCCTTTGCGGATTCAAGTGCGGGTTGGAATACGGTGCGCCGGTCGGGGTATTAATTCTGAATTAACGAAGTCCTAGAGGTAGCACGGTTCCGGTATTGGATGCCCGGGAAGAGGGATGCGAGTGGCGGTGCACAGCCTGAGGGGGTTGCGCTGCGGCCGACTGCACCACTACGCACGTATACACCGAGAACTCACGCACTCGCGGTTTCCTTACGTCGACGAAGTTTCTGCAAACGTGTCCTCCACGGCCGCAACGGGAACCGGCAAGTTCAACCGGCCGGAGTTTGCGCGTGGCGATAATTGGATATTAACGCGAGGGAAGAAGCCAATAAAACCGCGCTGAGTTTCCAGTTTGGAATTAAGAAGGTATTATTACGCGCGTCCCGCGCGCATCTTTAATGCTTTTAATCGTGAGAGTTTCGATTAGCGAGATGATATGAGCACGAATATTTGTGCTGTAAATAATGTACAATGTTACATAATCCATTCCTTTAGCAGTGTAATAATACACGAGGCTATTTATATATATCATCATTTAAATGCATTCTCTCAATTCTTCGAACAATAATTTACGAACAAATCTAATTCATTGATATACAACGAAACATTACGAGAAACGCTTATGTGAAATTTATTTGCCGAATCCAGAATGTATATTGACTATACTTCGCTACACTATTGACTATGCCTCAATAAATTACTGAAGATTGTCGATATAAAATGCGAATGTAACACATTGCGTATTTAGACGGAAATAACAATTTGCTGGAACCCGAGATTGCACAAATTGAAACGTTTGCGTTATTCGAAAATCAAATAATGTTTAAAATTATGTTGTCAAATAAATAAATAATCAAGGTACGTGAGAAACGCGTGCAATCAATCAATCATAATCGATTGGACCTACTACAATCTATGCTTCTATTTTTTACGTTTTATTTGTTTTTATCATATGATATGCCGGATGTATATCCGCATCTATTCCATTTATTTTACTGAAACAGCTACGATCAATAATATCATCACATTTGAATAATTACCGACGCGATATTAATGTTATGCAAAGAGTGTGACGTATAATTGATGTAGATTGCATTCGACTTTATATTGACTGGAATAATAACATTCAATAATTAATAATAATTATTCCTATAACGTGTAACAGTTATTCATGTTATTATTTGCGAGTCCAGTGGCAATGTGTTAAACAAGAAACGCACGATTATATGTCATGCCATATTTATCGAGTCACCGGCATTTCTCTTCGGAATAAGCTCGCGTTCACCATCTCGGTGTTTTCAGCGTCTCCTGCTGATCGTTTTGCTAAATTGGACCGAACGTGTGAACGGAAATTCTCGGGTGGAATGCGAGGCGGTAGACAGTCGGTTGCGGAATAAATGAGAGGACGGGGCGATGGAGAAAGCGCGGCGGTATATACAAAATGTTTGCAAGTTGTTGAACTAATTCGAGGGGATATTAATTGGCGGAAAGTAATTATAAGTGCTGGGAGCAGTTGCTCGGTAGTTTAAGTATACTTTCGACAACGACGATAGTCTACGGGAAGTAGCGGGGAAGAAGCAATTTTCGAAGCGAAAGTACGTAAACTCTGTAATAGTACGTAATAGTGTAACATTGTTTCGCAAGAAAATAAATCATTTAATCGAACGAGTGAAAGAAGCGCATTTTCTAGATGCTCCAATTGTTGAATCTTTTTTTTTTTTTACATTTTTGTATAATATTTTTATAATGTACTATAAACGGAAATATATGTAAGTACGAAGAGAGGAAAATCTCGTAGAACATTAAATATTATGTCTCGTAGAACATTAAATATTCTTCCGGGCAAAGAAATTTTTAATCAAGTTAAGAGGAAATATATATATATATATACACACGTTTATTACAAAGCTTATTTTAAATTAGAGGTTGCAAAAAAGTTTGATTATATGTTCTTTAACGTAATGAGCTTAAAAATGCCACTTTTCTTCAAAAAAGGAAACGATAAAAGAAGAGTGCATCGCTGATTTAATCAAATTAGTGCGAAATTGCATTTTGTTAAGGGCACGTGAAATAGCAGCCGATCGTGTAACTTTAATAACAACGCGCAGTCGCAGTCGGAAAACCGATTTTTGCGCTAGGACGTTAAACGTATTACGTGCATTCTGTATATCGAATTATCATCAGCCAGAGTCGCGAGGTGCATGCAAACCGGCAAAATATCGCCTTTAATAAACATTAGGTATCTGATGGCGAAACTCCTAAATACTATAATGCAATTTAGCTAGAATGCACGGTCCAGACTTTCCCGCGCTGTAATTGAAACACGGTGGAGGTTGGCGATGTCTCTCAAAGGCCGCCATCGGAAGTTAATAACAAACATACCAACGTAACAACCCTTCAATGGTTCACGAGCGTGGGTATACGTACGGTACGCGGAAAAAAATCTCCCAGGAGGACACGTTAATATCTCTGCAGAAATATGGAGGTTGGCGCACGCACGCGTACGAGAATCTCCGTAACAAGTATTAACACAATAAATTCTCAAAGGCTGGAATTCGCAACGTGCGGAGTTTGATTTACGAATGGTAAATCAAATATCACCGCTAAAAGAAAGAAGTGGAACGGCAATGCGATTTTTCTCTGTGCGGCAAATGTACGTTTACAATGCAATATAGCAGAATTATTGTTTACACATATTTCATTAACTTTTTCCCCTCTTTGCTACAACTCTCAAGCAATTTCTTTAATAGACCGGTACCGCTGATTTGATGTAGAAGGATTCAACTGTCTCGACGGCTTTCGAGCTATGAACAAGCACTTTAGTATAAATTAAGCTGCAGAGATACGAACGCACAAAAAATTTAATTCCCGATTTAATTTCAAGCGGGTATTTATATGACGGGATTTTCATCCGCGATTCGGTGTACTAAAATGTCTTCCGTCGAAAATTATCAGAGAGGCAACAATTGAATTGTTTCTGTAAAATGAAACAATTGATTTGAATTTAATTGAATTGTTTCTGTAAAATGAGAATGTTCAGATTTATTAAGGAATCTGTAGAGTGCGAATCTGACGCGATGCATCCTTGCATATCCAACTTATACACTGAGAAAAAAAAGCTGTTGCTTCAATTAAAGTGGTATCACGGGGTGCCAAAAACATAAGTAGTTCATTCAATTGTATTATTATTAGACCCAATGTCTGCATTTTTAAACCAATAATTCAATCATTGTTTTAATAATCCAAATATTGGGTCTATTAATAATACAATTGAATGAACTACTTATGTTTTTGGCACCCCGTGATACCACTTTAATTGAAGCAACAGCTTTTTTTGTCAGTGTAGCGTGTTTCTTCCACGCGTTTTGTCGCGCGCGACGAGCCTCGTCGTGCCGTTCGTACCATCGGAATTTATTATCCGGCACTTTGAATTATTTGCGCGGCGTATAATCCTGCATCGTGTAATCCTTTAAGTCACTGAATCCGCAGTCGCTGTCGCGGGCGCAGAGGCTTGCGCGATCGGACAACGGCGGTTCGGCTAGACTTTTCGCGCTTAGCACACGTAGGACGTCGCGCCGGCACGAAGCGATCGCGCGGAATTTATATTCCAGCAGCTGCCGGTGCTTGCACGCTCGTCGTTCGAAATTTCATCGCGGACGCACCTGTCACGCTCACCGCCTCGATTTGACTCGGCACGAATTAAATGGGGCGGTTTAGTCCGTCTTTTTCGACGTTCAACGCGGAGGCGCATTAACAAGCAGAAGGGTGCTTGCATTTGGGTTTTGAAAATTCGCTGTTTTAATGCGCGATTGCAAATAAGTTTGTTATACAAATAAAATTGTTATACCACGATCAAAATGGTGCACTGAAAGAAAGGCTTGGTTATAAAAATCCAGGCTTGGTTAATGTTACCAAGCACCTTGGTGAAATAGTTTCAACTAAACGTATAATAAGTATTACATAATTTAGTTGGCTCAACTAAACAAAATTTGCTCTTTTATAATTATTACAAATGTTTATAATTATTACAAAAGGTTTTGTTATTATTATAATCGGTAATAATAATCAAATACTTCAAAAAAAGTATTACTAAATGCATCTCACAAGAATTTTTTTTTCAGTGTGCACATGACTTTCTTCGAATAATACGCATGGTTTTATCAATGTTGTGCAACGCTAACTTTCCAATTTAACTAATTTAGATTTTCAGTGGAATTTCGAAAATCTCATCGATAGCAGTTCAATAATTGTCTACTATCTGTAGGATTGAACAATAAACCGCAAATATCCAAACCGATAGCTGATACGACGATATTTCTATCATTGAAAAACGATTCTTTCAGAAAATATAATTGTCTACAATATTTTATATGTATAAAACTTTCTTTTAATTTAATAACTGCTATCTATCTATCCGCAATTTCGTTTTCTGGTATTTCGACGCAAATCTAACGTATACGTACGTATTGATCCCGAAGCCAGCAAATTAAATGAAACGGATCAGTTCATTTTCCAATATTCAGCGGGAAAGCAGCCTGCTACAGAGCGCGAGTGTTCCCCATCAAATGGCGTTTTCTGTTTTGCCGCGAATTCGATTGTTATACACTTTTTCTCCCGTTACAGCGTACAGCGCGAATCCCGAACGTACAGCCGTCAGTGTTGCAACAAACACGCGCAACGGCAAACCACGCTAAATATATATACTATAATATTAATTTTATTTCTTTATTCTTGTCAAGTTCGGGTGTGAAAGTGCATCGTTATCTAGTATTTTAAAAAGTACGGTCGCACGGCGTGAACGCTGCGGGACTCGGGCATCGCGACTGACAATGAATGCTACATCCTGTACCGCACGCTGAGAGGCCAACGGAGCTAGTATTATCGCCGTGATCGTCATCGTCGACGGCTTGTTCGCCGTAGTCGATGGCGACAACGACGAAGCAAAAATGACTGCGACAACGCTTTATATACCTCTCGCCCCTCCAAGACGTCGATAGTTCTGTTCTCACGCTGCAGTTTTTGGACCAGGCGCACCCTCTCCTGCCCAATCATGTGTCTTCGTTACCTTTTCTTCTCGTGCTTTCCTCCACTGCCGCCCGCCCTTCCTCGCCGATATCGCCCTTTCATGTCCATTTCTCTCTCCCTTTTTCTCGTGTCTTTCCCACTTCCGCATTCTTCCCTCTCCCAGGTCAATGTCTCATACGCAGGCAGGTGAAGGAATTATGAGTTAAATGGATATTTCTAAATAATGGACAATCCCAGTTTCAGGCGATTCTGACGCAAGTCAGGAAATTGCGTGGCACATGGAGACGCGCTTTGACGCGTCCTCCTCAGCTATGGCAGTGCTGGCAAGAGAGAAGAGTTTCTTATCTATAAATAATAATTATAAACAATATTTTTACATTTCCTATTTGGAATGAAAATTCGCAGTTACGGAGAACCGCGCTGTAACAAAATCTCGCTTCTCTATGGCCGGTATTCATAGTCGGTTCTTATTTTAAGACCGTCTTAAGTAATGTCTTAAGACGCTAATACGGCTCTGTGATTGGTTTATCACATCTTAAGACGATCTTAAATATAAGAACCGACTATGAATACCGCCCTATATCTTCATTACACAGAAAAAAGAACATTCTTATTTCAAAAATATCTTTATTTTTGACATGTAAATCTTAAAATGAGATTTTATAGGGTTAAACGAAGAAATATTACTTGCATTAAAACATTTTATATAATTCAATAAAGAAAATTATAGTCTTATTATTCAAAAATAATTTTTATTAATGGAAAGCAAAAAATATTGGATAGAGAATAACAGTACTTTCAAACCAAGAATATTCATATTATAAAGATAATACAGTTTAATCTTATTATTGTATTCTTTATGTAACAATTACAATATATATTCAAATTAATTTATAATATTCTTGAAATACAAGAATATAAAATTCTTCTAAGAAAATAATATTTTCTTGCTCATATATGAAACAATGATAGTGTTAATTTAAATATATTCGTCTTGATTGAAGACTTTTTTTCTGTGTGTAGAAGTTTACTGATTTTGCACGCGACTTTCATTCGCAATATGTCCTTTCTGCCATCGATGTCTCTGGCTTATTATACACACATCTTTTTACCGACAATGAGTGCCATAACGATAACGTCCGCGACGAATCTCGTACGATTGGTCTCGATGGTAGAAATCGAGTTTTGCAGCGCGAACTTCATATTAAACGCCTCGTACCGACGCACAGGATGCGCTGCATCCTTTTGTGGCGCGCTCTCTCTCTCTCTCTTTCTCTCACTGCAGCATTCTTTTATTATGTAAATCTATGCCGTTGGTGGAGCGCGGAACGTTCACGGAGGACATATAAGGGGTTTTAATATTAAGCGCCAGCGCGAACGCGGGATGGGGGCAGACCAGCGAATCCTCTCCCTCGCCGCTCTCGCTCGCGAGGATCCTCTCCGCATCCTTCCTGGAGGACACGGTGGAGTCGTCGGCGGATGGTGGGATGGGTACGCCGGTGTGGTCTACGATACGAGCTACCGCGGGGACTCGTTGGTATGCCACCCTTCCCCCTTTTCCCAACATCTTCCACGCTCTGTGCCGAACATGACGAGACTTCGTAGTAGGCCGCTCGGTGATACAGGATTCATACCGATCGCATCCGTTCGGGTTCCTCGCGACGGCGCGACACGAGTTTCTTTCTTCTCCTATCCGCCGGTTCCATAGCTATCCTCCCTCTCCCTCTCGTTCACCCTATACGTTTCCACACGCGTTCGCTGGCGTTCCCATCCGTCGGCTGCATCCCGGAAAAAAGCGTACACGTAAGTTATGTTCGTCACGCGAGGAGATATCTGTTATTGACTTTTTCATTCCGACGCGCGCGTGTCGAATAAAGCGTTACTCTGGAATCACATTTGAGGCACCACGAGTAGCCATCGCACGATTAAAAGATTTGGAAGTAGAGGAGAGTTGCCGAATGCGTACTACTTGAGCTATTTCTTATTATATTTCCTATTTGATATTGATTTGTACGCAAATTGGAAAT
Organism: Aphaenogaster ashmeadi; assembly: GCA_003063805.1. Classification (NCBI taxonomy): domain Eukaryota; kingdom Metazoa; phylum Arthropoda; class Insecta; order Hymenoptera; family Formicidae; genus Aphaenogaster; species Aphaenogaster ashmeadi. Next base: position 124,141 of record NJRQ01000069.1, read on the forward strand.
TGTAGCTTGATGTTTCAGACATCTATTATTACATGTTTAACCTTTTACCAACACTGCAAATCCAAGCGTGTTTTATTTTTACACGCGTAAACATCTAAAAATGACACATTTGACTGAAGCTCTTTTTATATGTTTCTTGCCATTTTAGATTACGTCATTTAACACGTTTAATCGTATTAAATTAAAAAATAATACGTTCAATCGTGTTAAATGACATGATTTAAAACGGCAAGAAATGTGTAAGAAAAGCTTCAGCTAAAATAACACGCTTGGATTTGCAGTGAATAACAAATCAATTTTTTATAAGTCTTTTTGTATCATGTTGCAAAAGGTACGATTTAGGCAACCGGTCGCTTATATTAAATAGTAATATAAAATATTGATGTGTGTGAGGTACGAATGGTACGATTTAAGCGATCGGTACGCATTTAGCAACTCTCCCCTACGCAGTATTCTTATTTTCTAAATCCTTCACATCGTACCGTAAAAATTTTCTCTTGATTTAGAAAGCCTTCACTCTAAATTTATAATAATGAAGAGCGGATTTTGAAAAATTTCTACTGTGCGTTTTTGTCAGCTTTCTCTATTGAAATTTTGAAGAGGGTATCAAAGGGTATCATAACAGGTTTTTTCCACAGAGTCAAACGCATGAGTTGCCGTGATTGTGTTCGATAAGTAACTTTTGCCGCACATCACCTGCTTTTTATTTCTTTTCCTGGCAATTTTTATTAATAAAACTATCATAGCTTCCATAGTATTTAATCCATGCGCAAGGATACTTGCAACAAATAGACAACGAACCCTTCAGAAAACGTTTTGCAGAAATGCTCCTCCATTATGATAACGATCCTCTTTACATTATGCGCATCGCGCGAAGCAATACAAAGCTCGCGAATCGTCGGAAGCGTTTTTATCCAGGAATGTACATCCTCTTGACGTTCCCAGGGGAGCGTATTCGGGGGTAGTAGTGATTTTTTCGCCCGTTCAGGGCTTTCTCGGCATTTCGGCAAGTCGATATACGTTTTCACGCGAAAAGAGAGCTCATAAATTCCCCGGGTTAATCCCCACGGTATACGCTCTTGATGTGTTTGTCGGGTCTGCAGCCCGACGCCGGCATCATCGGCGTTGCTCACCCGACATTCCCGTCTATCCTGCGCGCCAGTATAACTTCGTTATTGCTGTCCGTCGTGTGTGTAGGAAGCGTGGAGTCGCGCGTTTTTCTTGCAGTACGTGCATCGGAAAATACGCGCGTCCACGATCGGCGACCGCCACGCTCACAAATCACACTCCATCCCCATGCTAATGCGCGATGGAATTGGCAACCGGCCATTTCGGTCACGCGTCCATCGCCGTCGCTATTCTCGGTGTCTTCTTAAGCGTACATACTACTGATGCTCCTTCTTCGTCTTCTTTTCTCTCACCAAGCGCGAATACGTCACCTCGCGTCTTATCCGCCGATCGCCAACGGCAAAAGCGGAAGCCGAAGCTGCGAACACCTCTTCCCCTGTTCGAAAGTAAACTTCTCAAGTTTACTCCTTAGACAGGCTTCTCGTATCACGCCTACCTCACGTGGCTTTGATGGCAGTTTATTCCCCGTTTTACGAACTTGCGAAAATAAAAATATAGCTTTCCTTGGTCGCGAAGCTGACGCCACTCTCTTTACGCGACTACGTAAGAAAAACTTCCGCAACATTTTCGCGAAATGTCCTCCAACCAAGGGCGTCCACAAGATTTTTTTCCAGCAGGGGGCATGATTCAAAATGTTACTTCCAGAATTAGAATACTTATAATTTGAAATTTATTTACACCTTTTGTTGAAAATTATACTAATTCTATGGATTAGAGCAGAGATCGGCAAGATTAGCACAACTTTGCCCTTCCTTTATTCAAATTTGATTTTTGATTTTTTGCTGATTCCAGGGGGGGGGAGGGCAAATGCCCCTCTTGCTCTCCTCTGTGGACGCCCATGTCTCCTAACGTTCCATCGAGTTTCGGGATTTAGCTGTCGTTGTTGTTTACAATCAATTAAATCGCGTACACCTTTGATAAGTTATTATGCATCATAAAATTAAATATTATATAATAATGTCTGAAGAATAAAGAAGTACGGTCTCCGTATCTATAATTACCATCACGACTCAATAATTTCCACTCAATAATATTTCACTCTAGTTTTAATACGGTAGATCGGCATGGAATTGAATCTATGACGTTTGTTTCGGCTATCCACGGTCTCCCAGAAAAACATGCTGAGTCGATAAGCAATTTAGCGAAAGCCACGGAAAAGTTTCGGCTACACTAACCGCGCATGCGTTCCTGAGCGAAACGCGGTGAGCTTCTGCCTCCTATGGACCAAATTGATTAGGAGCTTCAACATTTATGACGTTCGACCGCGAGACACATAAGAAAAAGTTTCGAACGACCGATTTTCGTCAGAGGTGGAACGCCACCGTCGAGGAGAGGGTACGAGAAGAGCGACGAAACGCGAGGGGGGGACAGGGGACCGGGGGGTTCTGTCTCGCTTTAGCGTCGCCCGATTACCGTTTCCTCGCTATAAGCATATTTCCCTTGAGTTTCGAGATATCGCTGAACTTCTTACCCCGCGGATTCAAGGGGATTGGAGCAGTAATGCAAACGGCCCACCGGTGTTCCCTCAGAATTGTTTGCCGGCTACGTAGGATGCGGTTTGTGTTTGCTTCAGCCGGAAACTTTTTCGCGAACCCTATCCCCCTTTCTTTCGCATGTTTGGACCGGGGAAAAACCGCGACTGGAGGCGCATCGTTCGGTTTTAACCCTGTCTTACTGACGGGAGATTCGAGCGGAAGAACTGGGGGCGCGAGTATCATTGAATAATTTATTCGCCTCGACTCAACGATTCATCTCCGTTATTTATTGAACGCTTTGAGTAGGATAGATAAAGCAATAAAATTATAATTTTACATATACTTGTATGTGTAGCATCTTTGAAGAGAGAAATAAATTTCCTGATTTAAAATTTTACTTGGAAAAGTTCTTTACTATAAATATATAGTGTATACTAATAATAATAATATTGCATTAAGGTAATAAAAATCAAGTTGTTTAAACTGTGTAAACGGCATCGGAGTTTAAATCTGAATGTAGATTTGTAGCTTTAATATATAAACATGTAGAGGGTGTATGTGATCGCAAGAAGGGAGCACTCTCCGAATCGAAATTTTAATTCTACATTAGATCTGTAAGTTTTATCAAACTTGGAGAATCAATGTAGGTTCTCGAGATATGATATTATATTATCCTCCTATAATACTATGAATAAGTACTTATTTCCGTTTCCTCCATGTTGAGGGAGGACTTTCTTGAAACCTCCAAAAGGACTCCTAAGTGCTGTATTTTTAGCAATTGGATATTTGAAAGATATCAGAGAAAGACGTATGATCATATGATCGATGACGTATTTGTTGCTCAAGGTGATAATATTATAGCTGACACTAATTTTTTTTACAAAAATATCACGAAACAGAAAATTTTATAGCTATTCCCATTAAAGCATTGAAATGTGTATGCGTATTTATGATAAATATATGTAAGAACATCTGTTAATCGAAAACAACTGGAATAAAATAAATTAATAAAATGGAATTTGGCATATTTGTTAGTATTTTATATTTTAACACTGATTATATTAATCCAAAATAATAGAAGTTATGCTCCACATGAAAGAAACCAGTATTAATACTTTTAATTATAGTTGACTACTTCGATAGGATTTGGAGACTTAAAATAGGTAAACAGATAGAAGTTGTAAGATCAAAAATATAGGAAATGTAAGTCTAGCAGCATTAATAGAGATTCAAATTTAAATTCAGTAGAACAAGAAGACTAAAGAGGTGATAAAAAAGAATTAGCAGAAAAGACATTCAAAATCAAGGAATATTATCGAAGTATAAGCATTCGCGAGATTTATAGTAGGTTTTAAATTCCGACTCGAGTTCCTTCTTTCATCATGAAGATGTTATTGTTCGATCGTATCGTATATGTGGAGTGTAGCACATGTACATGTTATAAATGCATGCGCTATCGATGTTTCACGCCGTGCAAATATTTGGTCACCAAACAATACGGTTCTCATCGAAAATATAAACTATCGTCGGGTCGTACGTTACTGGGTGATTCTTAATTGGCGACGTCAGCTCACAATACATACATATGTCCAAATCGTATTCGATCATTTTGCTGCGCACGCAACGTCCGCGTATACGGTGAATCTTGAATAGCTTTTTGACTTGTATTTTCTCTATACGAACGAGTATTTTATAGCGGAACGTTCGGCAAAGTTATGAATCGTGATTTCGTACTTTACTCGTAGTTTTTAGCTATATGCGATCGCGAATAGCAGTACTAATGGCGTATTGCCAGCAGCGACCTTTTTATAATAGATCATTCACAACTTCCACCGTTGCTTACCATCCACAACGCTTATCCTCGGTACTTTAAACGCAATTTTTTATAATGTAACTTCGTTGAGCTCACTGAGATCAAAAGTCTCACTGTCATTTTATTTCTTATATCTTTAGTACCTGAAATTATCGACGAAAAGACAACACGCGGCTCCGTGCGTACTTACTTATAATTTTCAGCTGATAGACGTGCGTTGTTTATTTAGTTAGGGATACACATGGGACGTGTATGTCACGATATGCCGTTTATGGCCATGTCCCCGTGGCCATGGACCATTCGAAGGTACCGTAACGACCGTCCAGGATTAATTTATGACGGTGTTACACGATACCGCCGGACTATTAGTGCGAAGCCCGGCGAAATGAGTCCTGCTGGGATTAATTTCGTACTGTTGAGTACGCCTTGTGGCGAGTTTTGAGTTTATCAATCGAGTTAATTAACTACGACGGAAGTACCCAGGAAGGAAGTAACAAGCAAATGATAGTCCTGACAGGTTATCTAGCTAATTAAATAACCAGTTGGGGTTTAACCAAATATTACCAGAAACAAAAAGAGAGAAAGAAAAAGAGAAAGAGAAAGGAAGAGATTTGAGAGAACTTCGATGATGATTGGTCGTGACTATTGAGGGAATATTTTTAATTGCAGTAGCATCAGGTTTCAGTATTATTGTATCTGACATTAAAATAATGTTGAAAATTATAATGTGGAGCGCGTATCACTATCCCTCTCTTGCTCGTATAACAAAATAACATGTTGCTTTGTAAAATTTACTCTATTTAGCTTAGCACCACACATGTGTGTGGCATGTAAATTGCATCTGTTTAGCATAATATGACATGCATCATGTTTCATATTTACGATAGAATTACCCTATTGCGGTGAGATATGCGCGTTGCATTTAATCAAGTACAACCTTACGTTTAATCAATAATAATCTTGATGTATATAATTTCAGACGCGCAATACAAGATGTTCCTGATTAATTATGTACACATTATATATATATATATATATATATATATATTTACTATATACATATATACATATAGTATATATAGCTTTCCATTTGCGATATATTTTATCAAGAGGGATCCGCTCTTAAACTGTTTCAGTGTCCCTCAGAGGATACGTAAGCCGGGGACCGATTTGCATACTTTCCTTGTGACCCGGATTTCAAAACAATTTTATACGTTTTTCTGCTTCAATCTCGAACAATGGTCCGTAAAACGTTCTAGTCGTTTCAACTATCATACATTTGGATAATACACTTAATACAATTCTAGATACGTTTCTAGAGAAAAAAAGTCTATTCTCTTTGTAGCACTATCTTAAAATTTTTAAACTTGTCTTGTAACTCGTTGTCACTATTTATTTGACAATATTTTTATGTAGCAATAATATATTCATGTAGTAACAATTAACATGCATCAATGATTTGCATAATGCGTAATATTTAGGGGAACATAATTAACATACATTGCAAATAAATTGACGATAATATTCGATAACAGATTTACGTAACAATTAAAATAGATATTGTTATTTGTATACTATTTTATATATCAGGCTTTTCTTCCTGAGTATTTCCCTGTCTCATGACGTAATACAATTTTCTACCTCCCTTTGTTGTAGAACAGAAGACTTCCTTTTGCAATTGCGAGAATCAATGTACTTTCAAGTATTCGTTTCGTGAAAGTCTATGTTGACGATTTTAGCATAAATTCATGAACGGAGAACCGCGGGAAATAAAAGGATCTTATTTCCTTTTATACTAGACGTACAAGACTCGTTACTTGCAGCCGGCAGAATTATTGCCTTGCTAAAGTTACCGGCTACCTTGACGGAGCTCTCTTAATCAACCTGACAAAGAAGAGTAACTTGCAGGGAAGAAAAGGTCAAGATATACATATTAAGGAAGACATGTTCGTGCAAATGAAACGTGCGACACTATGAAATGTTTTCAACTGATTGTTAGCGAGTATATATAAATAAATATTATTAAGACAATAATAAATAATAAAACTGTAAGATGTATTTACACCTCTGTAGACAAACTCGAACGTGAGAATTCTTGCGAGAATGTTTCTTTACTGTTTGCGATAACATGAATTACCACAGTATAACGTCTGTCTCTTATACACATCTAGATGTGTATAAGAGACAGATTTATGGTTCCTCTCACTTTATTATTCTGTACCGAAGCGGATAATGTGTCCTAATGAATTTTAATACGCTAGATAAGTCGTGAAGTGTGATAAGCCTGCGAGTTGACGTCTTGCAAATTTATAGATCATTACGCAGAAATATAGCGGCGCACCGAAGTTCCTATCTCTCTTTCTGCCTCACTATCCTCTGAGTTCCTCTTTAATCAGCGTCCCCGATTTGCTTGCACGGAAAACTTCGCTTTGTATAATTATACACAATGAAATATAGATTGCAAAACTTCACGCTGTTGATTGCATATCATTAATTAAATCGCCAATTTAAAGATACCGTATTTTCTTTCTATTATCAGCGCGCTATAATACATATGTGACGAATGTAGGACACTCTCGTTTTGCAATGACAATTGAATATATACAATTCTGAATAAATTCTATATAAATATGTAAGCAGCTTTCACATAAATTCTTTGGGCAACGATCGTTTCCCCGGTTTATCGGATTAATTTCTCGTTATTCTACAAGTCGATTATCCAATCATTCGCGTATTCTCTCTTTTTGGGGACGAAATTACCGAGGCGGAACACATCGAGAAAACACGCCGCCCGGACGGTATCCGTAATCAAGTTCAGACAATCGGGCGCAATAAGTAAAACCATTTAGAGTCAAACGGACAAAAAGTTCCGTAGCTTTAAAAATCCACATGCCTTACGCCAACGTGTTATCAATTGATTTCGCGGGAACGATTGCTTAATTGCTCGTCGATTGTTTCGTAATTGACGGTCCGACAAATTGGCTCTGCGGGATAAACGATCGGTGATAAATTAGTCGACGTGGCCCCGATACGCGATCGATGTTTCGAAATAGTCCTTGTAACGTTACGACGGCGACGTTCGTTTAATCCATCGTGTGCGACGTATCATCCTCCGCTTGGTCGAAAATATGCCCCTTTACCGTAAATGGGCAAGTTAACGATGTGTGCGCGCTCTTCGTTAACTTGTCCAATCTTTCTCGTTGTCGTGTCGCCGTTAAAGAAAATAAAATCATGTAGAATTTACAAAGCTAAGTATGGTACGTGCCTGTGACGCATCTGCTCAAAGGATGCCGTAATTCGTTGACTCACAAAGTCGGCCGGTGTACCTCTTTTCATCTTGAGCTCTACTTGTTATTTCATTAAAAAAGTACGTTCGAGAGTATTAAAGGATGCGTAGAGAAAGTAGTAATGCTAATTCGTTACTACATTCATATTCTCATTATTCTTTCAGTTGACGTCATTAAACGCCAAACGAAGTATAAGAACAGCAGCACGTTTGTTATATAGAGCGCTCGTTTTTATATTCCACGGCAAAGATCCAACAGCACTCATTTATTCGCTTTCGCTGTTTTACAGCAACATCGCGGTCTCAGCATTTAATCTTATTGATTATTTTCTTTATGATTTACTACGATTACTCATTAAAAATAAAATGCAGCAAAGAACTGGCAGGGCACGCACACACTGTAACGTTCTCCTCGACATTGAATCTCGTAATTATCCTTATTCAATCAATCGTCTTACCTCGTAGCGTCTTCGTTAACGTCGTAATTTCATTTCATTGAACTACATTAAATTATGTAATTATATTCATCGAGGCACATTCAACTATATCATCGCCCACGAATTAACAATAACTACACTGAGAAAAAAAAGCTGTTGCTTCGATTAAAGTGGTATCACGGGGTGCCAAAAAAACATAAGTAGTTCATTCAACCCAATATTTGGATTATTAAAAAAATGATTGAATTATTGGATTAAAAATGCAGACATTGGGTCTAATAATAATACAATTGAATGAACTACTTATGTTTTTGGCACCCCGTGATACCACTTTAATTGAAGCAACAGCTTTTTCTTCTCAGTATAGCGATGATCTACGAGACGATAGATAACGTCCCGAGAAGGGACCACTAGATGTTTCGCGGGTTAAAGAGAAAAGAAAAATTATCCAAATGCCGTTTCAACGACGGACGTGGACAAATGAGAGAGGTGCAAGTCCAAAGTTCTTCCCGCGGTAAGAATTTTCCGCGGGTGACGTGCATCAGCGGGAGGGGAGAGAGGATCGAAAAAGGTGAGCTTCACGAGAGAAAGGACGGCCGTGGGATCGAACCCTCTGGGAAACGAGAAGACGAATGGAAGCGGGCCGGTAAGAAATCGTGTAAGAAGCGCGACCTTCCTCGACTCTGCCTCGCCTTCATTCTCTCGCTCCATGACACGGGAACTCGGCGACCCCTCGATCGTTGTCTGCTCGGGCGACATCGCGACGTCTACATCGCGAGGACAGCCGGAATCGAGAGATCGGCGGGCTTTGAACGTCGACCACGGTTATTTGAAAAAGGGAAAGATCTCTTTTTCTCCACCTCCGCAATACCCTCGTTTACACGAAGCTAGTCTTTCTCCCTCGTAAACGTTTCACAAACGAATCTGTATCGGTATAATGAAAATACTTTCCATCAGCTGTAGCTCTTATTAATTAAAAAAATTATAAATTACTAAATACCTCCCAACACGCAACTAATCCAATAAAACAAATCATTAACGTAATTATTTTAACTTTTAACTCTAGATAAATTATATAATTATCAAAAAGAATTCAATTTAATATAGTGATCCAACAATAATTCTTATAACAATTGAAACTATTATATTTTCATTAAAATTATAATATCTACAAAATTTAATATTCTCCTAAAATGTAAATAATAATATAAACGAATAGAATAAGAGACACAATTAATATTAAAGATAAAATAATTAATCCTAATATAAAAATATTGACCTTTGTATCATAAATTAACTCTATAATTAAATCCTTAGAATAAATTCCCGCTATAAACGGAAATTCACATAAATCCATGCTTGAAATATATAACCTTATTATCGTAAAGGGTATCATTTAATTTTCCTAATAATCGAATATCTTGATTATTGTTTATCGAATGAATAATTATACCCGCACATATAAATAATATTGATTTCAAATTAGCATGGGTTAAGTTCGTCTTTCTCCCTCGTAAATGTTTCCCAAACGAATCTGTATCGGAAAATGCTTTTCATGAGCTGTAGCCCTTATTAATTAAAAAAAATTATAAATTACTAAATACCTCCCAACAACTAATCCAATAAAACAAATTAGTAGCTCTTATTAGAAGGAGGGAAATATCTATAAAATAGATTCTGGCAATAGCCATTTAATTACATTGTTTACCTGTTTACCTGTATAACACACGCATGATGAATAACATTTATATAAAGTACATCGCATAATTTGGAAATAAACATAGTATAAATAATTATGAAAGTTTAACTTCATGTTAACTACTGTGTTATAATTTTCATAATTGTCACAGGATAGCAGATTGAAATTGAGTGCTTGTATCAAGTCAAAATATATTTATTTTTACAAATACCAGACATCCACGATAAATTACGTGGATGTAGACATGCAATTGATTTATTGCTCGACCTCAATTATTTCTATCGATGTGATATTTTCTCGCAATCTCTCAATATGCAATGTGTACGTTGTATTTTTTAAAATCAATCATATTTTCTATACATATATATAAATAAAATATCATTTATAAACGCTGTTATTCATATTTTTTATCAAACCAATTCCATTTCTCGTATGCTTCAAGTCGATCGTATCATAATATTGCTCTCTATCATGAGTATCCGACTTCTTTTAGAAATTTTTAATCGGGATACATTTTAATCAAGAAACTGTTCCCTCTATTTTTATTTTTCAACACGTTGCTTATCGCAGGAAGCTAAGGACGTCTTTATATCGATCGTGACGTGCAGCCCGCCGTTCGGAGGCTGCTATCCGAAGTGGAAAATTAAAAGTCACGCGCAACGCTGCACCATTTGGCGCGCAGCTAGTTATATTTCACTTCGATCTGTTCATTGAGCGGCGCATCTTCTCTTTTTGCTGTTCCTCCGCCGAACACTCGGCTTCGTTTCGCCGATCAATCCACGGTAGCCGAGTTGTGCGGAATGAATTGTTCCTCGGAACAATGTGCTTTCCCTTTCCTATATACGCGCTGCCCGTTCGACCGGCAAATTAAAAACTGCGTACTGAGGGAATTTTCAGTTTTGCACGTTTCAAAGCGATTCATTTATCAGCCGGGCCCCGTCTTGCCGCCCGAGAATTTCCGAATTCGCCACAAACGCCGACTGGAATGCTTTGCGTTCGTTGGGATGTATCGCGTCGTTAGTCAGATCGCGCCACGGTAATCCGACTGTTCCTGCGGTGGTGTAAAGAATTAAAAGCGCTTTACAACGTGTCGCGGACCATTAAGCCCGTCCCGTTTAATTTAGCATTCGCGCGCGGACGTTGCGCGAAGCGAATAAAAACGACGGGCGATCCCCCGAAGAATCGCGATGAGTTTTATCGCGGGATTATTTTAGCGGCGGTATGCTAACAGCCGGCGAACAAATAGCGCGGCTACAGCAACAAGTGCACAATAAGGTAATCGACTGTAGTAAGGAGAAATTACGGTCCATTACACGCCCGCGTCTCAAACGTTGCAGGAATTTTTAAGTTCGCTTCGTACGCCACTTCGTTTGCCGCGGGCGATGTAGCGTGCAGGCGCAACTGCACGCCGCCGGCAATTTCCTCCAAGACTATTGAGCGTACTGCGAGATATTTGTGGCGTTGCGCCGTAAACAATGCATTTAAGCTGCATTTATTTATTTATCATCGCTTTCAGCCCTCAGAATCCCGATGCAGCGCGGAACGTATACCAACACTGTGTTGGGATACTTTCGACATTCGGGGATTTATTGAAAGCCTAAAAGCATGAGAGAAATTATTAAACGATATACAGTATGTCTGATTTAAGTGGAAATGCCTAATTATTTCGTAGATTAGAAATACAAAAAAGTTGTTCAGACATAAGTTGTAGGGTTTAAAAAGATATATTTACTGATGATATCAGTTTG
>NJRQ01000069.1:173015-197995 GCA_003063805.1 Aphaenogaster ashmeadi
ATATGTTTATTAAACAATTTCAACTCTAAATGACTTCAATAACACGCCCTTAATGTATGGACCTCGAGTCATGGGACACCCTGTATATATATATATGTATGTATGTATATATCCGCTTATATGCAATTGCTATATGAAATTTGTCGTTGCGCGCGTTCTGTAATCAAAGGAAGCACGAGCTTCTTTCAGAAGATGTCTTCCGGCGATAATCGTGCCGTTCTGTGGTGCAAATAATCCTTTTGCGTTTACGCGGTCTATGTGCGCCCGAGCATGTTGCTGTTGAAGAGGCGCGTAAAGTAAGAAGGATGGGCCGGGGCTCGCGAGGACGCCCGAGAAAAGATCGCGAAATGTGTCTAAAGAGCGAGCTGGTGGAGGAAAAAATGGCGCGTATAAGGTGCAGGAAGCGGAGGGTGCAAACTGTCAGATACGAGCGAGAAGAATGAAACGCAAGAGAAATGGAGGTAAAGGGATGGAGGAAGCGTAGAGAAGGGTTGGATAGAGAAAGGCGGAAAAGTAAAGAGAAGTCGGAGAGAGAAAGGAAGGATATCGCATTCGCCAACTTTGTCACTCCTGCAGCTGTCCTCGTCCATTCTCCTCGCGTTCCCCGCACTCCCTCTCTTATTCCTGGTTCCGTCCTTCTTTTTTCTCCTCGTCGCCCAGGTGCTTAGGGCATTCGCGTTTCTTCGTCGCCTTCGTTCCTTCCTCGTTCGTCGTTCCTCGCGCCCTCTCTTTCTCTCACTCCTGAATGCGATGCTTTCGCTCGCTCTTCGTTTGGTCCACGTCTTCTCCGTAACTGCATCCCTGTCTCTGCTCTCTCGCATCGTCGCACTTGCTCTCCCTCTCTCTTTCTCTCTCTTCCTCTTTCTTCCTCTCCGTGCATCTCGCCCTCGCTCCCTTCAACCCCCTGTACTCACGGTCGTTCTCTCCCACTCGCCGAACGCAGTGCTACATCCCCCTCGGTCCCGCGTCTCCCACGCTTCCACCACTCCCATATCTCGACACGGTGCGAGCTCGCAGTCCGCCGGCGACTCTTGAATGGGAGCGACGGGTCCGCAGCTCCCGAACGGTGCAGCGGGTGTCACGTTTCCGTCGACGGAAATAAACGTACGTCGCACGCGGCAGTGTCACGGCGCGTTTCTCGTGCGTGCGTGCGGTACGTGCGTGCGTGCGTAGACGCGCAATTCGGTGGTCGTCTACGTTCGCGACCGCCGCACTCGCCCCGACTCCGGCAGGATGCTGCGCGCCTCGTCGGAGCGCGCCGTTCCGGCGGGATAGAGTCTCTGTGTGAGTTCCTGAATGAGAATTATCCGCACAGTGCGAGGAGAGGGTGAGGGATGACGCGCAACGCGGGCTTTCTCGCCCGTCGAGGCGAGAGGCGCGAACAGCGTAGCGACGGCGGAATTATTCGCGGCTGAACGCCGGCGAGTGTTTCCACTTGCGCTAAATCGAAGCCGGCGCGGCGGATGGGTGAAGGAAAAAGGGGAGACTCGCGATTTACGCATTCTGATTTCCCGATAGAACGTTCGCTCCTTTTTTTTTCCCCCGCGAGAAAGGGGATCCTCCACCGCGGTTACATCTTTGCGTATTCTTTCTGTTGAAATTCTTTCCGTTGAAGTTCCAGAAAGCGCAACCCTGATACGACTGTGAATTTTTTATATGTAAACGAAACACATCTCGTTTGCGCCGTGCAACATTAAAGTTTATATATGTATATACGTGCAAGAGGTTAAAATTCTTTTGCCGTAAGTTTTAATAGAATTGGATATTGCACCGGGATGCGCGTAGAGAGGTGAAGTTTACCGTGAAGGGAGATAGGACGCAAGATGTGACTAGATTTCTCCGAAGATTACGTGAGAGGAGAAGAACTGCTGTGGGTCCAGTTAGTATCAGGGACGCAACGTGTCACGCGCGAATTGTAAAGAAGTATAACAAAGTATATTCATAATAATTAGGATAAGACCGCATATATGTGTAAACAATTTAAATCGAGAGATAGGCCAATGACGGTCATAGCGGATCTTCACTGCAAATCCAAGCGTGTTATTTTAGCTGAAGCTCGATCTTCTTACACATTTCTTGCAGTTTTAAATCATGTCATTTAACAGGATTGAACGTATTAACTTTTAATTTAATACGATTAAACACGTTAAATGACGTAACCCAAAACAGCAAGAAACATGTAAAAAGAACTTCAGTCAAATGTGTCATTTCTAGATGTTTATGCGTGTAAAAATAACACGCTTGGATTTGCAGTGTTAGTGCTCCAATATAATATTAATGCGTGACTTTTTTCTATAAACTGTGCGCCGTTACTATCGGTCTTGAAACGCAGCTCTCGAATATCGTAACATTGAATTGAAAATCAATTTAATGATACTGATGCTAACAAGCATCTATAAGATTCCCCCTTTCCCATCACTGCACTGAAAAAAAATTTTGCTAACTTGACTAAAATTTTCAACTAAATTAAATTTCTTCAGTTCAAGTATTATATTTATTTTAGTTAAATAACTAAATATTTGAACTTCACTTTTCAAATATTTAGTTATTTAACTAAAATAAATATAATACTTGAACTGAAGAAATTTAATTTAGTTGAAAATTTTAGTCAAGTTAGCAAAATTTTTTTTTCAATGTGCAAATCCAAGCGTGTTATTTTACACGCATAAACATCTGAAAATGACACATTTGACTGACGTTCTTTTTACATGTTTCTTACTATTTTAGACTACGTCATTTAACACGTTTAATTGTATTAAATTAAAAATTAATACGTTCAAGCGTGTTAAATGACATGATTTAAAACGACAGGAAATGTGTAAGAAGGAGCTTCAGTTAAAATAACACGCTTTGGATTTGCAGTGATCCCAACCCGAAAAACTGTAAAGAATTTAAAGTATATTCATTGTTAACGTAATTGGGTAATTGTTCGTGTAATTGGGTTAACGTAAAATACCGCCGGCATTTAATCTCACGTCCAAGTTGCATACGTTGCTTCACAAAACATGCGTTTGACAGCACGTGTGCAATGTTTCTGACAGTCGAAAGTTCGATCAGAGCAGCGCGGTGTGCACGGCAGATTGTTGGCAAGTGCAGTTAGGAGACACGCGAAACGCGCGCCGTAAGAACATCTCGCTGCCAAAGTAGCGTTAATTAAATCGCGCGCGGCATGAAGAATTCCAAGTTTCATGAATGAGAACGGCGACTGTTTACGATTCGTGCGGCTTGTGTGTGTAGTATCCGTCGCGTTACTACACGGAAAGAACGGTTTTGCTGAAATATCTAAAAATTTGGCCAGATACAGATCTGAAAATAATTTTGTTAGGCCACCAAAAGTAACTACGTGGGACGCTCAAACATTATGATAATGCTACAAAAAGTTTTGATATTCCAGCAACTAGTTTGGGCGTCCTACATAATTATTTTGATGATCCAACAAAATTATTTTCAGATTTGTATCTGGCCAAATTTTTAGATACTTCAACAAAACCATCCTTTCCGTGTACCTATAATTTCATCTCGATTGCGAGAGCTGAGACTTTAACTCATCCGGATTTCGAGGGTATTACGCGTTCCGATGCAATCATAGATACGCGACCAGATTGTACACATATATATATACATATATATACATGTCGTGTATATGTCACGCGTTAATCGCGCCGATAACGTGAAAAATTAAAGAGCAGGGTCAGCTGCCGCGCGATAAAGACATCCCGTATCGTTGACTCCAATTACGGCGACTCCGCCGGCGTGAACGCGCGTAAAACCTTGCGATAAACTCACGACAGACGATCCTGCGTCTGGCGAGAGGAAGTTTTGAAATTAGAACGGCATAGAACTTTAATCAGCCCCGACCGAGGCTCTCGCCGGTTAAATAGCATTCAAATATTCCACCGGACCGTCCCCCTCCCTCCCACCTCATCCTCATCATAACGACGATTTTATCGGTGCGATATCCCAGCGGTAGCGTATAAATATGTATACGCATTGTTTGCATAGTACATCGCAACGCACGGCTGACGATCTTCGTGCGTCGTTATAAAAATAAAAGAAGGGGAAAAAAATGCGGGGGCGCAAAAAGAGGACTTACATATATGACGATACGCAAAAGCCCAGCGAGCTACATTTTAAACGAAGCGTCGAAATGCATATCTGGTTCAACTAGAAATATCGCTTTTACCAGCATTAAACTTTGGCGTATTCCAACCGATATCTGCCGAGGTTTGCTTTTTCAGTACACGCGAAGTAAAAAAAATTTTTTTTTATACCTCCGTGTGTAAAATACTCGCGATCGTCGTTTTATACCAGGTGAAAGATTTTATTTAACAATCGTCATTCACCGCCTGGACTTGATCAATGATCATGATGATGCTTCTTACAACTATCTTTTTTACAATTATCTACATTTTTAATGATTCTTGACTATTGCGGAATGATTTCCGTAATTTTAACATTAAACATTCCTCGCGTTTATATCTGTAATTCCATCACATGAATCAATCTATCAGAAATAGAGTGAGATCGAATATCTTGAAAGTGGATGCTTGAAAATGGAGCGGAATGGTTTCTAATCTGCCTACTTCAGTTGTCACTGCGCGAATATCAATATTTTCATACGTTTCACCCTCATTACCGCGGAGTTCTCTGTCGTTATCAAATTCACGTACCTATATCATAAACATTTATGCACATTGTTTACATTGTAAACGTACTGACGTTTACCTTCCTCCTGGGAAAGCATCACGCACCACAACGACGTAGTTGAACTTGAATCTACGTTATATGGTGATTAAGGACACTGTTATTACAGTAACCCTAATCCTCTTAAACAAGGTATTGATGAGACCAAATTTAATGCAAATTGAATTACTTAATTTTTTTTATCAATATCTGACGAATATCGCGCGAAATGGTATGGTAAATGCACAATTATTGGCCTGCAAATTTCAATCTACACGGAGAAAATTTTATATTAAAAATTACTATGTATGACAGTAACCGTGGACTATTGCTGGAATTATAAAAATTTTTACTATGTTTTTCATTGTCTTACATAGTAAAAATTTTTATAATTCCAGCAATAGTCCATGGCTACTACTATACATAGTAATTTTTAATATAAAATTTTCTCCGTGTACGATCCATTTTTCCGAATCGTGAAATAATACGTTTAATGATACAGTAAGCACGTGTCAACGAGCTAATTAAAATGTACTATATTTATATTTCTGTTTTACAAGTGAAAATAAATATTCAATAAATCTTCTTAATTAAATCAACCTATACATAATCATAACCTATATATTGTTTTAATTAGAATGGAAAATATTGAATGCTATTATCCGTATACTGAGGGTGGATAAAATAATATGAATACCTGGAAAGTACATCACTTGTTTTATTAATAAGAGGTTGGTTTGTTATTTGTCTTTAATATTGATTCTATCTTTATTAGAATAGAGTTGTACAATACTTGAATAGTCACCAGTGGAATGTTATACCATTTTTCTAGTAGAACTTCTTCACAATTGTTTAAGAGATGTTGGAGGAGAAAATCTGCTTCTCCATTCTGCTCTTCAAAACTGCTCGGTTCAATGATATTTAAATCAGGCGATTGTTGGCCAGGAAAGATATTGAAATTTTAGAGAGTAGAGAGCAGTTTGGAAAGTAGAGTAAAAACAAATTTTTTCTTTCAACATGTCTTAAGAGATATTCTGTTAGAAGAATGGTACAGCATTCCATTGATAACTATTTAAATCTTATATGACTCTATTGCAACAAAAATAGAATCTGTATTAAAGGCAAGTGGTGGACCAATCTCTTATTAAGTAAACAAGTAGTGTATTTTCCAGGTGTTCACATTATTTTATCCATCCCCTGTATATGATATACATTGAAGAAATACATATTTTGGTTGACATTACTTGTAACGCGCTTCCTAAGGTTGTGAAACCCTATCTAACCGAATCTAACGTCGCACTTGTGCTTTGTTTTGATAGTAGTGTCTAACAAATTAAAATCTCACTCGCTCCTAAACCAGTCCGCCATATCGGCTTTATGAAACGACGATGGTGCATCTCGAAGCGAAAAATTATTAGTAACGGCCGTTAAACCGCGCGCGATGTTCATAAATCGACGCGGTTTATCGTAAGGGCGCTATATAAGTACACACTTTGTTCGGTCGGCAGTATCTAGCTCGTAACGGCGCCTTAATGAAGTCGTAAAAGAGCGGCGAAGTATGCAGACGGCCCCTCTCGAGCGCGGTTTTATAGTTTCGATCGGATCGTCGATCGCCGGAAGTGCATTATTTTGCCTTGCATTAATACCGAGGATAACCGAGCACCTATAGATTTTATTGAGTATCGGCTGCGTTATGAGGATACGAATATACAGAGTAATCGTTGAATACGAACATATACATATATATCTAAACATATATGCACGATACTTATAAGACCTTTCACGTTAACATTATCCATTTTTCCATGATAATTTATTTTACTCTGTTCTTTCTTGAAATGATCACACGTCGTTAATAGTGGAAGACGGGAACTTTCCACAAGATGGAAAGATTAAAACATAAAGTAATATACCAAGGAGCCGTATGAAATGAGAAATCTCTATCAAAATATTTGAAAGTCCAAAGTTAATACGTCGGAGAAGTTTATACGCAATCTTGCCAATCAGAAATCTAATGGTCTCCTTTTAAATTGTATTCAGTTGTTCACTTTCTCTTTTAAACATTGTGTGGTAATAAAATGTAGCGCGGCGTGCATTTCCGTTGAATAGCGTGCCAATTAATAGCAACCAGTTTCGTTTTCGAACGCAAACACTTGGGTCGACAAAGACTTGAAATTAAAATAGGTAGAATTCATGGCGCGTCGACTCTACGATTCTATAGATCCATGAATAGACCCGATATACTTGCGCTGAGCAATCGCATACCATAGCTCAGTTTGTACAACCATGCCATTCAACCATGCGCCGTGCAAAGAGAGGCGTTGATGAATTTCCTTCCCTCTACCAATATATACATATGAATTTGGTATAATCTGCCACAATGCAAATGCGATATTCGCTGCGATCGCGAATATCCAACCGACAGAGCCCTCTCTTAAGCCTCGACGTTATCGTTGTAATGATTTCAGCGGCATACAATCATAATTGTATTCATTTTAATCTAAACTCGGTTACATAACAACAGATTGTATTTTACTCGTGTCCGGAATAAATGTTAATAAAAAGCGGAATTCATCGTTGATTTTAAGCTCAAGGGTTTATTAAATAATTAATTACTCATTTTAACGGCTAACGATTTGTCAAGTTCTTCTATAGAAATATTTTTTTAAACATCTATTCTATAGATGTTAAATAAACGTTCTTGATGTACATGTACTTGAAATCCACTTATGTAAAAAAAAAAGAAAAGAAATTATATAAATGCACTTGTACGTATGCTTTTAATTAACAACGTTAACCAGTACGTGTTCCAGGAATCGAAGAATTAAACTTGCATGCGTTTCATCACCGCTAACTCTCAGACGTGTTGTGTGGCAATATACTCGAACGCGAAGCGCGCGGACGTTGATGAGAATAACTTCTCAAAGCTCTCGGGCCACGCGATTTGGACGATCGAAGCAAGGGGGAAGGGAGGGAGAGAGGGAGAGAGAGAGAGAGAGAGAGAGAGAGATATCCCTTGACGAGTCTCCCGCAGCTTTGTCGGACGCGTCCGTATGCACCGCGTGTAATTCGCGCCGATGTAAATGCGCGCAGTTTGCCGCAGACAATCGCGTAACGAAGTAGCCAGCGCCGTGCCGGCCGGGCTGCCGCCGCCGTATGATAACACCGACTGTTTCCGACGCGGCCAGCTTCCGCAGACGCGAGAATTCGCAACCGAAAAGTCCGGTCCCGGCGTGTACGCGGCGCACCGCCCTCGGCCCCGAGCATCGCACGAACTTCAATTAGCGACCAGGGGCAATTAACAGAGCACACGAGGCTCTCGCTCGCCGCGCCGAAAATTCTCACCCTGCGGCGCGGGAGATGCGGCTGTAAGGCAACCTATGCAAATTAACGGTTTGGTCTTTTTCCCACCTGTTTTCTTTCGTTCACGGACCCTCTCGTTCTTTCTCTCCCTCCGTCTCGCTTTCTCTTCCACTCGACGACTGCTCGTTTTCGCGCTGGATCGTGAGCTTTCTCGTCGCCGTTCCGACGATCACACCCCCGAAACATAAAAAGACGGGAGAAGAGGAGGCGGTTCTCTTGTACGACTAATATTGTATGTCAAGGCAAGAGCAAACGCGTGTCGTCGCTGTAGAGAGCTTAATTTCTTTTTAACGGGAGCTTCTCGGAAAGTTTATATAGTCGGCGCGAGATAGACGGATATACGGTATACGCTACGTAAAGTCTGATAAAAACACGTTGACTTTATCATATTATTACAAGAGAATCAGTTACGAAATTGTCAGGCCGTATGTAACATAAAAGAATTTTTCATTCCTACACGGAAAGAACGGTTTTGCTGAAGTATCTAAAAATTTGGCCAAATACAGATCTGAAAATAACTTTGTCAGTCCATTAAAAGCGAGGGGTAAACCGCTGAGGGCATTGTGGTGTACAGATTTGGGGCATTAGTGGGCATTACTACACGGAGAAAATTTTATATTAAAAATTACTATGTATGGCAGTAGCCGTGGACCATTGCTGGAATTATAAAAATTTTTACTATGTTATTATATTAATAATTATAAAACTCTTTTGTGAAAACATAGTAAAAATTTTTATAATTCCAGCAATAGTGCACGGCTACTGCCATACATAGTAATTTTTAATATAAAATTTTCTCCTCTAGGGCACATTAGTGGGCATTACATAAAAAATTCACTAGTAATGCCCAAAAATTGTGTACTTTTAGTGTACTTTTGTGTGCTTTGTGTACTTAGCAATGCCCAATTTTGGGCATTACTAGGCATTGGTGTACACAATTTTGGTCAGCGGTTTACCCCTCGATCAAAAGTAACTGTGTTAGGACACACAAACATGATGATAATGCTGCAAAAAGTTTTGATATTTTAGCAACTATTTTGATCTATCTACGTAATTATTTAGATGATCCAACAAAATTATTTTTAGATCTGTATCTGGCCAAATTTTTAGATACTTCAGCAAAACCATTCTTTCCGTGTGTTTGTACAACTAGTCGAAATTGTTTTAGACAACTGTGAAACTCTCGTCATCGACAAAAATCGGACTTTTTCGTGTGTATAACGATCGTTTATGTCATCGCGGAAGTGACCATACCCAGAACAAATTTCAATTAGCACCCGATAGCAATTAACAACATGTACACAGCGCTCGTTTGACGGCTCGCACACCAGTCATTTGCGAAAAGCATTTCAAATTAATAAGTCCTCATTCCGTCCGTTACTCTTCGCCATACGCGCCGCTCATTCGATCGTCATGTACTCCTCCCCGCTAGCGATAAATAACAGCAAGTGTGCCACGTCCATATTCGACATTAGTTTCGTCCGCGGCGTGGCTAAATGCGCGGAAATCGGAACGATCGACCGGCTCGATATTCCGATTTCCGTGAATAAGACCGCCGGCGCGGCCAGGGACACCGGAAGATACTCGAGGCCGCTTATCACACAGGACTCTCTTGAACAACAGATGTATCCGGAGTAAGTACCTGTCACGATGGGCGTCACGACGACTGGCGCGTACAATGACAATCCAGTGCGACAACACACCGACGTCCCTTAATCCACGCTGACGGAAGTGCACACATTCGGGGCGGCGCCGTAAACCGGAAGCGTGAACCGCGGCCCGACAGCCCCGTCCGATGAGTGTTCCTGTCCTCGAGTGACGTCGAAACAGATTCTCGTCTTCGGCTCGTTAAAAATCGTCTGTTTCTGAAGGGGAGGGAAGTCAAGAGATCGACACGAGGGTGCGATGCAACGCGCGGTAATCTAACGTGATCGTGCCGACCAAATGGGATAATCGTCGACGCAGAGGAAACAGAGTGATGGCACGTCGAGGTACGATTCATCTCGGCGTGCGTGTGCGCGTGTGACTTACGAAGTGCCGAAGTGCGAGGGAGAAATTAACGATCGTATCAGCGTGGATCGCCGATTGACTTGACTTGGCTTGGCTTGGCTTGGCTTGACGAACGAACTTCGCGTCGCGGCTTGTATGCAAAGGTGAGTTATGAATTTTCTATACAGTCAGAACGCGCATCTTCACACTGAGAAAAAAATTTGTTGAAAAACTAAAATATTTAGTCCGATACGTTCAACTAAAAGATTAGTTGGTTTAACTGAACATTAGTTGAATTAACTAATTCTTGATTTAAAAATTTTGATGGTTGACATGAATGAACTATACCTTTTTTAATTCAATTAATGTTCAGTTAAACCAACTAATGTTTTAGTTGAACGTATCGGACTAAATATTTTAGTTTTTCAACAAATTTTTTTTCTCAGTGCATAGACTATGACTTCGTAAACTATAATTCTGCCCTTTTCTCGTTTTATAAGAGAGAAATGGAATTTCCACCCTTCGCTGAGGGATTTGATTTTTTGATCGAATTTGTTATACAAAGGTTTTAAGCTTGCCGAATTCAAATATCTGAATCCGAAGTACATCCGACAAAAACAAAGCATGCAGCTTTACAAGAAAAGAGGTGTTCTCAAATGAGATAACATCTGAAATAAACCGAAAATTTGATTTTATTGGAATATATATCACACTTCGCGAAGTTTGCATTAGAGGATTGTGCGTACACTCTGTATACTTGCGCTACAGTAATCTACTTACAAAGAAACTACGCAGCTGCATCACGCGCAAGTTAGAGCTTTAGCTAGCCTCCAAGTTGCCGCGCGCAAAGTTGATGACATTTTCACTATACTAGTATAGTGAAACTTTGTAATACATATATATTATGTAAAATTTCGGGCGTAAAATTTCGTTAAATCTATTGAAATCTAAACAGAGAAACAGATTAAGAACATTTTCTTGTACACTGTGCTACGACGTTAATTTCATTCCGTATTTATCGATTGCCTCACATATTTTATTTTAGCAGGAAGAGAGTGCAAAAATGTACAAGAAATTTTTAATTAAAATATTTTTGTCCAAAGTAAAGTTTACGCGCTATAGTTTCTGTCCAACTTTTTATCAATCTCCACGTGGTCTTATAAGCGTCGCGTGTAGCGTAAAAATCGGATGAGTGGTAGGATGCGTCGTAACTTTGATAATCTGTCCTACAGCAGTTTTTGACGAGAACCACTTAAAACTTTTGGATCTTATGGACAAGAACTCGAAGAATTTTTATGAATATTGTTATAATCTCGAGGTATTGCTATTACACATTTTCTATATTTTAAAGGAGATATCAGGAAAGTATTAATCAGTAGTTACGGAAATTTCTTAAAATTTAAAATCATAGACATTAATTCTTATAATATATATATTAAACTATAATGGATAAGCATTTCATATTTGCATTTCTCATTAGTTGACTTTCGTATGTAATAATAAAAAAAAACTCACACTTAAAGTTATATCTGAATATACTTGAATTTTTATTAAGATTAAAGATTCCTCTCGCGTAATGAAAATCCCCACGCGGCTTCAATTTTTTTTTATTTTTAACAGATATCACGATGCGATATATGAACCAATAAAACATTTCTATCCTTCAATCTGACAATTGACTTTATATTTGCAATATGTTCACGCACGAGTGCTACACGAGTATCCAATCGATTTTTGAGTTTCGAAGAGATAGCTTTTGTTGAGTTGGTTCGCGTTTAATCACTATTTTCTGGAAAATACGTTTTCGCGGACTTACAGTCGTTCATCTGTCGCCGCTAAAAGCTTGTACACGTCATATGCGTTGGAAATACCGCATCTCTCGTGCATTAAAACTGTGTCGCCAAATAAATTTGAATTCGCAAAAATGACCGCGCACCGCATTGGTAACATGAAAAATGTAATGCAAAATCGAGAGGCCGATATATATGTTTTTTTATATATAAAAAAAAATATTTCTGCTCTTTAATTATGCGACTCGACGTCCCAAAATAATATCGCTCTGTAAATGTTAGACAGGAGATAAATCACGATATTATAAAGCGACGACAGCCATTCATATTTTAGTCGTTGTTATTTAATTCTCGTTCAGCAGTGAAACTGCGGTGCTCGCAGCACGATGCAATTTTAGTGCAATTAAAATCTTGCAAAGGATTTTTACGATACACACGTAAACATGATATTATCCCACGTATAATCCGTGACTTTAATTAATGCAACAACTCAGAGCGTAATTACTTTGGAATGATATTTTTAGTATATTCATACAAGCACAGTCTCAGCACATCGCATACGTAACGCTTTAATATCAAAAATTTGCGCACCAGTTGCTTCTCTACCAAACGCGTTTATTGCAAAAACAATTACGTATTACGGCATAAATTAAAAAGAAGTTTGTATCTCATACATGTATAATGCACAAAAACAATGCAGGTTTCCTTGTATTAAATCAGATCGATTTATATACTTCTGATGCTTTTATGGCAAGCTATTGAAAAGGCCTCTTCAGCAATTCAAGCAGTTTAAAGATATAGACGAAGAAATTTCAAAATCCACAACAATCTCGATGTCTAAATTAATATTAAAAACTTTTTCGAATGAATGAAATTTCTCCATATTCATCTGTTTTTCGCTATATAATTAATCCTGAAAGGCAAAACCCTTCAGACAACAAGTGCAATATTACAGTTTCGGAATGCACAGAATGTCTGCTTTGCGGTATTCGTGCGGCCTACCCGACACGAGAGCTGCGATCTGACGAGCAAATCCCAACCACAAATTCGACTTGTACTTTCACAAGGGTGGATCCGCTGTTTGGACCGCGATATTTGTGGTGACCGTAGAGTGCCTCAGCAACCCTTTAAAGTACCGTTCTGTCTGGCTCTCTCTCTCCCCCCTCTCTCTCTCTCTCTCCCCTCTCTCTTCCTCTCTAGACAATTGTCGACGTATGGTTGTTCATTACTTTTCGAGATCACTCTCGTCCGAGAGATCTATGTCTCTCTTCAACAATTCTCGCGCGAGCAGTTCTCCACGCCAAAGAATGTCATTAAAGCAATACTAGGAGCTCGCTGCTGAATACCGCAGCTCAGATTGTTACGAAATTGCGTGGAAGTGATTTTCTCGAAACTGCACTGCTGAAGATAATGGGAACGACTCTGTTCATTTGTTAAACGGAACAACCAACGAGATTATTAGAATTCTGTGCGACGTAATAGCGACGAAGCGACAATACCTCTATGAATGCGCTCCTTCTCAAATTCTCTTTAAAGCAATACATTTGCTAAATGTATAATAATGAGTATTATATGTATTTAATGTCAATAAAATATTTCCACGTTTTACACTCTGCTCATTATATTATAGATGATTTATATTTCTATAGTATAATTTATATTATATGATTAATCCAACGATCATATATCGTAATATTCGCAAAAAAAGCGGATTTATGAGAAAAGAGTCAGAGTGAAAAACAATTCAGGTGAATACTTCCAATAAATCGAGTCAAAATGACGATACCTGTCGGTCTGTTCTTGACACTTGCAAGGCAAATTAATTCGCGACAGCTGACTCGGTTGTCAGTTCGATTAAGTGTTGGGTGGAGCTGAGTGGTTATGTAACAAATTAGATCTGACTGTGCCGACTAGTTTATAGGCTGCGTATTTACTTGAGGCTATACAATGTTGCACATGAGATGTAAGCCACAAGCTATTATCGCGATATTGCAAAGCTCATTTTGATACTACGGATGTACATATACACGTATGGAATATAATTTTAATTGGAAATATGTACTTGGAAAATAGCTGAGTTACAATAATGATTACATTTCTTCATTTCTCTCGTGTGAAAAATTTGTAAGCTTTTGGTAACTTGGAGGGTAACTTGAAGAAAAACTAGAAATAAAATCTCTTCATTCCGACAATCAAAACTCAAAACTTCTGTAAAAACAAAATATGGCAGTTATAATATGTACATATGTTAGTAAAGAAAAAAGATTAATACCTGAATTATCTGTTTGCAAAAGACGAAAGAGCTTCTGCATTAATTAAATTTATGACATTCTATATTTCACATTTATCGTACACGTTGCATTACACCTCATTTTACCGATAATTTACTTATTTAAATAATCGCTGAAGCCATATTCCACACAATTATCATACTATTTAAATCAATTCTATTCTTCTTTGATGTCGTTCAACCTGATGATGAAATATGTCATTGGCTCATTATAGCTTTCTGTTGATCCGGTCGATGCTAGTCGATGAATATATCTATATTTGCATGAAATGCGATTATTCGGCAGTTCTGTCAAATATTTTTGCTCAATAATACCAGGATAAAATGACAGATCCTTAATTTCAAAAAGATTCGATAAAACATGTTTTTTACATAATTATAATTTATTGATTTAAAAACTGGCGATACGTAAGTAAAAATGTGTGCCTTTTTAGACATTAGTAAATTTATAATTTCTCGCGCACTTTAAATCTGTAATTAATATTACATGCAAATTATATTAAATATAAATAATGGCCGAAAATAGAAAATAAAAATGCATGATCATGCAAATCATGCGAATCAAAAGAGCTTTTTCATATTTTGTAGTCAATTCAAGATTTAAGAACCTAACGCTTTAACGATTTCGCGTCCATCATCGTCAGAAGAAGTATTTACTTCACACTAGCGAGCTTGCGAGGGATAAAGGAAGGAAGGAAGTGCCGAAGGAAGGAAGAAAGCTTGGGAGAACGTCAGAAAAGGGCGATCCATCAAAATCAAAAGAGCGCCGCCGCAAGCGCCAAGGGTCGTTTACTTTCTCTGCTCCTCGCGGATACTTCGTTATTTTTCGAGTTGCCTCTTATCTTTTTTCTCCTTTGTCCTCTCCGTTTGTGTCATTATTCCCACACCTACATGTGACATTGGCGAAGTGGCCAGATAAATGATATAACAAGTAACTATATACAAAGGCTAGCCTTGATCTACTCGAATGGACTGAGTGGAATATCTTGGTCCCAGGCATACATTCTTAAAAACGTGAAGAATTTCATGAACAGGAAAATTGTTAATCGATAGAATAAAGAGTATTACTTGGACGACGATTAGTGTGCTAATTAATATTTTAATGACGACCTTTAACTCTCCCTAAAATCACGATATTTTACATAAAGATTATCGAGCTGTTTACGTCTTATTGCAAAGTTTTTCGAAAACAGCTCTGCCGTTGCACACCGCAAGCACGGAAGAGTTTTTCTCACAAACTAGGCGAGGCACTAACTAGGTAAGACATCAACATGTGGGAAGTTTAACGCAAGATGTTGTGCTGGAAATTTACGCGCGCGAGTACCGAGATAACGTCGGCGTCGCTCGATGCACATATCGCGAGTTTTCACTACTGCCGAATGCCTGAATAATTGGAAATTCAATAACTCGACATCCTGTACAACTTGAGACTGCAAGCAGCATGCTAAGTAACACTATCGCCGCCGCGCCAACTTGATGATGATTTAGTAGCGCGGAAGGAAATACATATGAGAGAGGAGGCTCGACGAGAGCAGGGCGGAGCTGAGCGCGGGCGCGTGAATCTATTTAAGCGCGACACTGAGAGAATCACGAAGTGAAGGGTGAAGAGAGGAGAGAATAATGGATGGTATACCCGTAATGTCACGTGCAGCATGCCGAAACCACGCCGTCCACACTCTCGGCTGTGTTAATCAAACGGCGTACGAGGTAACCCGCGGAAAAGGCGACCGCGGGGTGGCCGGGTACGGTCAGACCAGGTATGGTCGTGACCAGGTAAGGGATATACAGCGCTGTATATCCCTTTCGTCACGGCTACCTGTGTGGAAACACGCGAGAAATCGTACGACGCGATTGTCGCATACCGATCACCTCCGGATCCGGTCCCCACGTCGACGTGTAATTTGGCGGCTAGACAGCTCTGCTAATCCGCGACCGATATACCTCCGACCGGAGATCGATTTTCGGCGTGAATTATCGCCTGGCGTGAGCCACGCCCGAACGGGAAATCGTGTTGATGAATCCGCATTAAAATTTAGCTCCAATTAGATTTACAATAATTATGAGGGTAACTGCACGCGGCGAATAAAGTGTTACGCGTGCATATATGCGAAACGTCATTCGTCCGCGTAATGGAAAAACGGATGCACGGCGAATTATACATTTTAATTCTGTATGCATGGTATTTTGCAATGCGCAATATCGCAGTTACGATAAGGTGTGCTTGTTATTTCTTAAGTCCTCGGATTTCTCTTGTTTGTTTCTTCTCATGTTTTTATCTGATGTTTTTTATCTAATAATTTGACACGCCAAGTACGGTTTAACGAAATATCCAGGACAAAAGATTGAATATAATGCTTCTGTATAAGAGCCGAACACATCAATAGGTTATACAAAACGCGTCGAGAAGTACGTTGTTACATTTTGCATACATATCGCGCGAATATTATACATATACTATACGTTACGATTTTTTTTTTAAATTTTTGGCAAAAGTTTGAATAAATATTTACACGTCAGAGAATCAATATCGATGCATTTGCATAGAACTAAATTCAAATTGCGTTTTAATATTAAATACACGTTTGACGTGTCGTCGAATCTAAAAATGCGTACGCTTCGTTGCCCCGAAAGGGAGAAACGAATTTCAAAAACGTCCTCTGCCGTATTGGTGACCTAGTACCTGCAATAATTACACGTCCTCCCATTGATTCTGATTAATCGCGCCGGGCGCAATGTTTCAAGTGCCCACAGCTCCAGCGAATATATCGAAAGGTTGCCGTGTGTTTTGCAGGCTATCAGCCTGGTCGATTGGCCGAAGAAGCTTTGGAAAACTGCCAGCGAGTTCCCGAAGTCGTAAGCTTTGGCTGACCTCGGCTCGTCTATCCTACCGAGATGGATTTTTTTCTCTCAGGACCTTTGTGTCCCCGGGAAGTAACTTCACGGTTGTATTCATGTGCATTGCTCGCCTCGATGTGACAGATGCTCGTTCGTGTGTGTGTATGTATGTGCACACAAACAGCCCGTGCGCACACAGGAGCTTGCATTTTACGAGCCAGCATCCCCCCGGGTGCGTGCGGTGGCATCGTCAGCGTTTCTACCTTGACCGATGAGATCGCCGCTAAAACGAATGCGTACTTACAGCGGTTCTCAATATATCGGATTCACAACTGCGAGCTATGTTTTACAATGCGTGACCTCGGTAAATACGAGAGCAACGAAATGCGTGAGCTCGAGTCTCGCGTTTTGCGTAACGGTCTACATTTCCTTTATTTTATTTCAAACATTTATATCAAACATGAAATGACGTGATCTGATAAAGTTATTATACAGTGGTATAACCAGGGGGGGATTAGGGGGATAAATCCCGCCCCCCGAAATTTTGGAACCAAATATGAAAATATGAAAATGAAAGATTGAAAGCCGAGAGAGAAATGAAATGATAAATACTTTAAGGTCTAAAGAAAATGTCCTGAACGAATATTGTTATCTTATTTAATTAAAAAAGTTATGAGTTGTTCTGTGATCTTAATTTTTTAAAAATCCCCCCCCGAAATAAAATCCTGGCTACGCCCCTGTTATTACATAATCCTTACATATATACATCGTTAACTTTTTATTATATTGTCTCTCTCCCCCAAACTTCGGAGACAAGTCGTTCGTTAAGCTCTCGACGATCGAATCGATTAAAGAATCTGTCAAAGGACTTGACAATTACAAAATCGTTGAAGAGGCCGGATGGAAATGTAACAGTTGCGCCTGGAGATCGTGAGCCCATCGCTGCTTTTTCAGGAAATTACATTCCATTCATAACAGCTTCCACAACGCTTATCGCGAACGGCATTTAAATAAATTTACACCGTCTGTGTTTCCATGAACTGAGAAACGACAGTACGCCTCAGCGGTTCTGAAGGGTATCTGCAAGAGGATGCTTTAGATAACTTTTAATTGGGATGAACATAAATTTTCCTCCGCTAGAAACGCTCGCGAGCTTCATTGTAAGGCTGAAGCGCTTACGATGATATTCATCATTTAAAGTAATATAAAATGCTTCTGAATGGACAATGGTTTGTTATTATGGAGTGTAACTCTTGTTATAGCGCACGCGGATGAACTTTATTTTACAATTAACAAGAGCACCAGTGTTTATGATCGATAATAAAAACAGCAAATTGACACATCCTCCATGATATCTCTTCATATAAATGTTACATGTTGCACAAAATGCACGTCGCTATGGGTCAACGGTTTCAGTCTCGAATTTCTACGCCCGCCCCGTTCGCTTGAGTGCGATTATTTGCATAACACAATGGACATTTCGGTATTGACACTGCGCAGTTTCTATTAGCGCGAGCAATATTTGAAATTGCGAAGCGCGAGCGCCTGAGTTTTGTTCGGACGTCGGATTGATCCGATTTGCGTATTCCACCGATACGGACAGTCCTAGTTTTTAAAAATACCGACATTTCCCGTTGTCAGGAAAGACTCGGGTTTTTTGCCGATCGGTTGTAAAATGTATGTCGAATGAAAAAGAAGATCGACGAGTTAACATGTCAAGCAACCTAAACGGAACGCCGCTGTTTTGATGCAAAACGACAAATTAATTACAAGTTCGTAACGAAGCGGTCGATAACTACGAATTAATATCCAACAAGCAACGCGAAACAACAAAAATGCACAAATGCAAATTGCAACAGCGCGCTAGAGATTGTAATTGTACATACGTTGTATCATAGATCGAAATTTTATGCATTTGTTGCATTATTATTCAATATTGTTTGCATTCGCGAATTTTTCTCGTTTCTTTTGCGGTTTTCTTGCGGTAGAAAGTATGTATGAGTCATATAAGTCCAATTATCGTTGCAAACAAATTTATTAGAAACTAATATACTTCCCTTTAAAATTAATATAAAAATTAATAAAAAAAAGCTGAAAGCAACGATATCAATAATATTATATATAATTTGGATTTTTTTCCAACTAAAATAATAATTGTGCAATGGAGAAAGAACATTAACAATATATTTATGTTGTTGAGAATGGTCCAAAGATGAGCCGAAACGTTCGATTTCTCTTATGTAATGTTATTGTAATTTGTATTATATTAATTTGTGCTCTATTAACCGCACTGACTCTCATTAGCCCTCTTTTTCTTTAATTATTTTAAAATAATAAGCATCCTCCGCGATTTATGAAACTGTTAATACGTAATATTCCTACCTAATTAATGTCAATATCAAATTTGATTTTCGCTATAAAACCGGTTCAGCGTTGCATGCAGGATGCGAGCCATATCCTTCAATTACAAATACAATTTTTTCTTCCGCTTGACCCCTTCTGACTGCTTGTGCGCGATGGACGTTTCCTCTCTTTCATCTATATGTATGCCGATACTAACTTGCGATACCTTACAAAATCATCAATCTCCGGATGTGTTGAAGCAGCACGTTACCTTCAATCCTTCGTTCTCGCTAAGAAAGTAGCGAACAGTCTATCGACAATTCGTCCTTAATGGAGACTCATTATAAACTATCCCGAGCAGACTTCATCGATAGAAGTTAGTATATAATTGCGGACATATATCGCTACGCCGCGTACTGTACTATATAATACTCTCAACACGCCTAAACTAATTTCAAACTGTAATAAAAGTACGCATAGCTGATGCATGCGGAACGTATGCTATAAACCATTAACGGTAATGATATTGTTCTTGTAACGTGGCACTAATGTTAACGATAACGAGCTGCCGCGTAACTATATCGTATTCATTACCTTGACTTATTAAAGCAAATAATGAGAATGGCGATTGTTCAACAGGTATTGTAATGGCAGGGTAAAATATTAGACAATTATACGCGCGCAAAGATATTGATGAACGCAAAGAAGAATATATGCAGCAGCATCCAAATGCATCCAAATGACGTTTCTATCTAATGACTTGAATAGAGACAGTAGGAAGAGGCGACAGCGGTTTAATAATCTCAAGTTTAATTCCATTACGAGACCGCATCGCAGAGTTAATAAACTAATGGACGCGAGGTTAATGAATGCGTAATGTACAATGTTCCGATTGAGATTAGAGCATACGTGATAATAATGCGTCAAGAAGAGCATGGGCGCCCTTACAACTTTTTTCAAGGAGGGGCAGAGTTTAAATACACTTAGAGGTATCATTTTTGTAAGGTTCTGCCAAACGAACGTTATTTAATATTTTCAAATAATATTTTTTAAAGAAGTATTTATGCAGATTTTTATTTTTAAGTGTATAAATTTCAAATAAAAATTATCTGGTTGTAAAATCATTCTAAATTGAAAAAATTAAAATCCAGGGAGGGCATATGTCCCTCCTTGCCATCCAGCATGGGCGCCTATGAAGAAGAGCGACATTCCTTTAATGTCACCGCTACGACAGTTTAAATTAATTAGCTTTTCTCAGACACATTCAGCATTACGAATAGTGTAAGCAAGGGAGGATCAAACAAACCAAAGAACCCGTTGTAGTTGAATACAGTTGGAGCGGGATCTTGTATAAATACATAGAACATATCATTATATAAAATTCACTATACAAAATCATTATATAAAAAAAATAAGATTCTTATTCCAAGAAAATATTGAGGACTAGGCATTTCGCAAAGCCGCAACGCGCTTAAACATTGGCTTAAACTTTGCCCTCCGCGTAATCTCTGATGTATAAGAGGCGCATATTATAGATAACAACGAGATAATATACAGCGGCTCGAAAATCTCAAAATTGTACGAGACTGACAAACAGTCTGCCACATCGTGCGGGAAAGACGCGGAATAAAATAGGGGCAAAGGTTCCGCGTTCTTTGTGCCGACGATATTATACATGCAGACACGGGCTGTGTTTGAAGATACGAGAAAACACGGCGAAGTAAAGAGGGGACATAGAGAAATCCAATTCGCCGTCGCGCCGTTGCGCTGCTGCCTGTATTAAAACGAGAATCAAATAGCTCCGAGCTATGAACGAAAGACTAATAGAATGGCACCGGGGCGCTACGACATCTCTACGGGGGATGTCGTTCAAATGTGAACTCGTTTCGCGGCAATTATGTTACCCTTGTAATTGAGACGCGATTGTGGGCGGCGCGTTTACTCAAACGCGTACACTGCGAAGTGCATTACTCGTGTCCACAACGCGGACGCTGATGATTGGGAACCTAATGCAACAAATTGCCTCCCAGAGCGACGCAGCGTACGTCGTGGCGCATGCACAGTTTGCATAAAACGCTCTCCTTTAATTTCTCAAATATTTGGACATACATTCGCGCGCTACGTATATAAACTTACTGAAATATATAATGCACGCTCCCGTAATTGTTGACAGCATCAGCATTCCAGATTGAAACGCCCGCAAATGCACACGCGGGTTGTACCGTGGCATCGTGTTTACATGGAATTTACATTAATGTGCGCATACGCGACATATTACATATTGGCGATGGTACGAATGTACTATATCTCTATTATGTTATACTTTATTACATTACGTCTAGGGGAGTGTATCCTTTCTGTATATAAACTGTATTATTGAAGTGACCCGTCGCGCAAAACACAGAGGACTAACTCAAGTATAATTAACTTCATTCCCACTGGCGTTTCGCGATACATTTGGCTATCGCGCGCCGGATCAAACGTCCTCGTGAACATTCTCGTTTCGTCGCGACGCGTCTTCGGCCGATCGCCATCGAACCGCACCCGGCTTGCAATCGAGTGGCAGATGCTCGATTTGTCGTTTCGCGAGCCGATGGCGAAGCAAAGTAGGCTAAAGGAAGCAATGGCCCGAGACGAAATCTAGCCGCTCCTAGGCGCGGCTCTCGTGTGGATACAGCCGCGCCGTAATGAACATGCTCACGAGTAATTACCATGATTGCCCCGGCAGCGCCGGGCTGTGATTCCGCCCTCCCTCGCATCCCCTTCTGCTCGCCCGTCGTTTCTAGCGCTCTTCGCCAACGTCACCCCGTCGACCCTCGCGCGCATCCCTCGCCTCCTACAATTATCGCTCTAATTACGGCGTTTTGTCCACTGGCACTACTTTCGCCGACTGACGCGGTTAACTGCAGTTAACTGAAACGCAACGGCCGGGATCGCACGCGATCTCGCCGGCATCTCATCGCGCGACCACCCGCCGACCGAGCTTTTAATTTGCGCGCGACAAACGGCGATAAACGCTAGAAGCCGCGTCTCGGCGTTTGCGCTACGCGAACCCCGTCTAATGACACGTTCATTCGTTCGTGCATCGTGCAAGGAATTGAAGACTAGCCCTTGATCATTATGGAACTACGCCCCATTTGATCCCTTATGCGAAGAAACTAATTTGTAGGCACCACCAGCTAGGCCATCAGAAAGATTTGAGATAACTGTAAAGCTTCGATAGGTACATTAAATGTTACATAATTATTAAGTATAGATATTTTATACGAAATTTAAAATGCGCGAGATCCAACTGTCTCGGGCTGTAAATATATTTCATCCAGAAGATGAAAAGCAACTATCTTGACATATAAAAGTTTAAGCGAAATACATATACTGAATAAATCACGTTACATAAGCGATATCGAGGAGTAAACCACTGACCCAAATTGTGTACACCAATGTCTAGTAATGCCCAAAATTGGGCATTACTACACTGAAAAAAAATTCTTGGTAAACTTGTGAGATGCATTTAGTATACTTTCTTTTCAAGTATTTGATTATTATTACCGATTATAATAATAATAACAAAACATTTTGTAATAATTATAAACATTTGTAATAATTATAAAAGAGCAAATTTTGTTTAGTTGAGCCAACTAAATTATGTAATACTTATTATACGTTTAGTTGAAACTATTTCACCAAGGCGCTTGGTAACATTAACCAAGCCTGGATTTTTATAACCAAGCCTTTCTTTCAGTGTAGGCATTGGTGTACACAATTTTGGTCAGCGGTTTATCCATAAAAGTACACAATTTTTGGGCATTACTAGTAAATTTTTTATGTAATGCCCACTAATGTGCCCTAGTAATGCCCACTAATGCCCAAAATCTGTACACCGCAATGCCCGGTTTACCCCTCGAGCGATATGCACACGTATAAGCGTGCGCGCTTGCTGTATGTGTGTGTTTGAGGGAGGAAAGGAGGGATGTGCATGTCATCTTCGGTCCACATACGTCTGTGTCTCGCAAAAATGATGTTAGTTTTTAATTACACGTTAAGCGTTTGCATAACAGATGCTATCGGCACGGCTGTATCGCGCGTATTTCAATCGCAGGTCTCTCGTCCGCATCGGAAAGCGACCGTTTCCAGAGTACCAGCAATTTCCTCCCGTATTTACATCATCCCGTCGCGTCGTGGTTTCCGCGATATTTTTTCTTCCCTTTTCGGTTTTTCTTTCTTTTTTATTGTTGTTTTTTTTCCTTCCTTCGATTCTTTCTTAGAGCTCCGCCACACTTCCGAGCTCCGCGGGATTAAATCCCGCGGGAATGGAATAGCAACAGCGCATTACCTGCGCGACTCGACGTCTAGATTCTCGGGGCATAACTTACACAAACGGAAAAATGGCCTGGAGAATATCGCACCTCTCTTCTCTTAGACGCCCGACAAAGTCACGCGCAATTTTGTACATCGTGATTGTATTCCTTGATATCCGCGCTTTTCGATCTTACTTACAACCCACGTCTACGATTGAAACAAACGGAATCACGTTAAAACACGTATTACGCATCGTCTAGTCCAGATCGACTTTTTCATTCACGTCAAAAAAAGCTAGCAACATGCATGACAGAACATCGTAATGGCTGCACTCGTTCGAAAACACAAAAAGCCACTCTAAGTTTCGACCGGAAAAAGAAGTTATTCATCATTACCTCCTCTTTACCTCTATTTTTATACCCTTTACCCTTTTGTGGCGATAATAGCAGAGAGATTTTTGTGTTAAGTTTAATACACGTAGCAGCATATTGACGCATCGACATGCATTGACGTGCAGCAGCAATAGCGATTCTTCGACAGAATGTTTTATTGCATTATATAAAATTGTGATGGAATGTACAAAATGACAAAGTATTACACTCACAATTGAAGCAAAGAAGTGGTGTAACTTTTATTAAAAAAGTTCGTGGTGTCGTATTAAATTATGCAACCAATAATCCTGGCTCAACACGGAAATACATTCACCAGCGATAGGGCGCAAGATATAAAATGTCCTAGATGTCACGCACTTTGTCTCGACTATACAGGATTCTTTACAAAATTTTTACTTGATGTTTTCTTATCAAACGCATATAAATATCAATTTACTATTGTAACAATTATACCGAGGGGTAAACCACTGACCAAAATTGTGTACATCAATGCCTAATAATGCCCATAATTGGGCATTACTAAGTACACAAAGTACACAAAAGTACACAATTTTTGGACATTACTAGTGAATTTTTTATGTAATGCCCACTAATGTGCCCTAGTAATGCCCACTAATGCCCAAAATCTATACACCGCAATGCCCGGTTTACCCCTCGAGCGATATGCACACGTATAAGCGTGCGCGCTTGCTGTATGTGTGTGTTTGAGGGAGGAAAGGAGGGATGTGCATGTCACCTTCGGTCCACATACGTCTGTGTCTCGCAAAAATGATGTTAGTTTTTAATTACACGTTAAGCGTTTGCATAACAGATGCTATCGGCACGGCTGTATCGCGCGTATTTCAATCGCAGGTCTCTCGTCCGCATCGGAAAGCGACCGTTTCCAGAGTACCAGCAATTTCCTCCCGTATTTACATCATCCCGTCGCGTCGTGGTTTCCGCGATATTTTTTCTTCCCTTTTCGGTTTTTCTTTCTTTTTTATTGTTGTTTTTTTT
>NJRQ01000069.1:198095-223813 GCA_003063805.1 Aphaenogaster ashmeadi
CACAAAGTACACAAAAGTACACAATTTTTGGACATTACTAGTGAATTTTTTATGTAATGCCCACTAATGTGCCCTAGTAATGCCCACTAATGCCCCAAATCTGTACACCGCAATGCCCTCAGCGGTTTACCCCTCGGATTATACGATCTGGAATGGTTACAGGTAATTTGAACAG
This sequence comes from Aphaenogaster ashmeadi, assembly GCA_003063805.1. Classification (NCBI taxonomy): domain Eukaryota; kingdom Metazoa; phylum Arthropoda; class Insecta; order Hymenoptera; family Formicidae; genus Aphaenogaster; species Aphaenogaster ashmeadi. Next base: position 198,271 of record NJRQ01000069.1, read on the forward strand.
ATCGTTTAAGCGTATTGAATGTTTTATTGATAAAAAAAGAGAAATAAAATTTTTAAAGTCTATAGAGTTACATAAAATGCTAAAAAAAATTTGCCATGTATGAATTTTTAAATTACAATATCCATTGCGATGTAATTCCGTCCATTTGATAAAAAAATAATTTTGATATTGTATCATGCTGGAACGGATTATTTAGGCTCAGTATTTCCGAGAAAGCTTAAACGTTAAGCTTGCTTTGAATTTAAAGAGCAGATTGTGGCCGCTTGTGGATAAAACCTGTGCTTAAACTGATTAAGCTCTAACGGAAATACCGAGCCTTAAGCGGATAGTATCGCGAAAAAAAGTAGTAAGCCAGCTTCGTTAAAAATGTACTGGCGAATGAAATGGCAACGAGAACGGCTTAGTAAGGACGATTTGAAATTAACGAGATTTAAAATGTAATGCATCAGTTTAACAAAATCTACGCTTTTCTTTTTGAGCTTTTTTACATAAAAAATATAAGCAAATATCAGAAGATACAAAAATTTGTGGTAGTTTTATAATATTTGAAATATAATGGCTGAAAAGAGTACAATATCCTGGGTGTTTCAGGTTTAAATATCCCAATTTGAAATATGAATATAGAACCTTCTCAAAGAAATATAAAAAATTCCTCTAAAGATACAATCGCAAACGCTTTGTTTAAAAGATATTGATATCTGAACATTTTGAATATAGAATTTTATAAAATTATTATCATAATATAATATAATAAATAAATTAATAACGTTTTAATTATTTTCTTATTAGAAAATACGGAAATTATAATTATAAGTTTTGTGTTTAAAGTAATGATCTGGAACACGAAGATAGGTTTGGTCTATCTTTCTTGGTCTTTTTCTTATGATATCAGTGATAAAACGGCACTAGATAGCTGTAATTGTTTCACATACTTAAATGATTCTTCTTTGTAAAAAATTAACGTCATTCACTGGATTTCATAGACTTTTTGTTTAATAGCACCCTTTGCAAAAAATTTAATAGTGTCAAATCGGGAGTGTGCGCAGAAAAAGACTACAGGTTTGTATAAAAGCATTGGTATATGTATGCATTTAAAATTATTATTTTACCACGTAAAATATATAAAATGAATTGTTATTAATAATTAATAACGTAATAATTGCTTTCAAATGCATATTCTATAGAACAAAACAAAAATTTCATTTTATTTACTTTTGCAAAATTCTTGCTTATAATATGTGTGCACATTTAGTAATACTTAGAATACTAATTATAATATATTATAAATACATTATTAATATATTATTTAAAATAATTATTAATATTTAATAATGCACAAAATATATGTCTTTACCGCAATGATAAAATATTTACCACAATATTAATATACATTCACCACATTCAATATACTAACTCTTATCATTCCACGATTTCAATCATTAATTTGCGATATTATTTCTCGCAGTGTCGAGCGGCTAATCGAAGTTACGTCGCTATGATCCAAAAACGTGTTCGGCGAGCGAAAAAGTAGAAAATGCAATCTCAAATCTTCGTATTAAATCCGATTCTATCTTGAATCAGATCTGCGCAATAATACCGATACCCCCGTATGCAATCCGGCGCGCGGCGGTTACCGTTAGCTCTCTACATAAATATCGAGATAAAGTTCCAGCTCCGTTGTAACCGCACGCATTACGGAATGCGCATTTGGAACTAAAGTATTTTCATGGGCGTCGTTCGTGTCGTTCGTGCGCGGAAATCGCGATATCCATCACGCGAGTGCATCGGCCGTCTGAGGATTAAATTTCGAACACGCGTTCATCCAGTGTCAGTGTATGATGATCGAGTGTGCAACAAGTTTTCGCTGTGTTCGCGATCGCTCGAGCGTTTTCATCGATTTTGGCCGCAATCCCATCACGAAGGCAGCGTAAGCTTGAACCATCAGGTTTCGCGATCGGCATTCGGAATCGCGTGACTGTGTTTCGAAGTAACTCATCTGCTATTAACTCACGTTCGAAATATAATACTTAATATATGTATTTCTATACTTTTTAAACTGAGAATACGTTGTAATATATATATCAGACATACACGGAAAGAACGGTTTTGCTGAAATATTAAAAAATTTGGCCAGATACAGATCTGAAAAATAATTTTGTTGGATCATCAAAATAATTATGTAGGACACTCCAACATAATGATAATGCTGCAAAAAGTTTTGATATTCTAGCAACTGTTTTAGGCGTCCTACATATGTAATTATTTTGATGATCCAACAAAATTATTTTTCAGATCTGTATCTGGCCAAATTTTTTAATATTTCAGCAAAACCATTCTTTCCGTGTATAATACATTGTATTTATAATCGTATTTCTGCTTAAAAAAACTCAGCTGAAATCAATCTTGGAATTTGATATTTAATAAATAGATCTCGCGAGTTAATTTGATATTCGTTCACATTTATAATCTTGTGATTTAATTGAAGAACTCGAATGGAGTTTATTTTGAAACACAATCTAAGTTTTATTTTTCGCAGTTCAATAATCGATTCTTGAAAATAACGTGTGCATGTGAGTTAATAGCTTTTGAATTTTGTAACATTTTGCCAGGAATTTGAAAAGAGAATGATTATTTACGTGAAAAGCTATTATGCTTCAACGAGAGTAAACGACGGCGCCAGTACTCACTTGTTTGCATTCATTGAAACAAGTTGTTCATCCGTGTTTGTTCGTGCTTGCCTACTTTGTCTGAATCTGATTTAGGGTCACTTCGACCAACTCCGATTAGCTTTAATCGACGGTTAACTCAATCGGTAGAGTTACCAACGTGGAAAATAAAACACAGTTTGTTATTAGGACGGAAAGTCCTTTTATTCTATCTTTATAATAACCTATTTTTGAAGATGATTATTTTAAAAAAGATTTGAAATATCGAAACACAGCTTTAATATGCTATTAGAAAGAATTTATATATTACAGTAAATATATCGTGCACCGAAAAATTTCGGAACGACATTTAAGAACGACATATCAGTTAGAAGTCTTGCTGTTGGCAACTCCGCCGATTGAGTTAATATTTGACTAAAGTTAATCAGAGTTGGTTGAAGTGACTCTTAAGACGACACTGATCATTTCACGAAACACAAAATGTGAACTAACAGCTCATTTATCGAAATGTAAAAAAGGCAATATATTTAGCGAGGTTTTATTTTAATAATTAGTACGCGCGATAATTAATGTAAACATTCTTGCAAGTTTGTTGTACGAGTGCAACGAAGGAAATCTGAGAGAAGAAGAAGGTCGTGAGACATCGGAGCGATGGCGAAGCGACCATGGGGAGAATAAATTATTATTTTTTATTTTTTGTTACATGCAAAATTAATTATTAATAATTATTTTATGCACAAACAACAATTATTCATATTAATTATTCCATTATAATTATGTTTTTGTTTTACAGTTCAGGATATTTTGTCCAGTCCTTATAATTTCAACATATTAATACATACATACATATATATTCTATATATTCAAAATCGGACAAAAAAGTTTCGAGACTGATGAAGTAAAAATCACAATATGTAAAGTAGAACAAAACAAAGAATTTTAATTGGCAATATAATTCCCAGCGACTTTTCCACATCGATGATATCGTTTGTATAGATTCTGGAAGGCTTGTTTAAATATGTCAGAAGAAGCTGTTGAGTTCGAGGGTCACGTTCCGTTTTTGTATGTCACTGACGTCCTCGAAACGTCTTCCTTTCAGGACGTTTTTCAGTTTAGGGCAATATGAGGTCTGTTGGAGCTAGATCCGGAAAGTATAGGAAGAGTTATTCAACACCTTTTTGCTAAAAATTACTTCACAATGACACGTGGATGCGCGAGTGCATTGTCGTGCAGAAGGTGCCAACTGCCACGGTCGGCAAAGTTTGGTCGCATACGCCGAATTTTGAACAGTGCCGCTCCATCAGATGCACTTCTTCCGAGTTTGCAGCAGAACTTGATGTTTGCGCGCTGCTCCAATTTTAATGTTTCCGATATGATGCTCCGACACGCACACGAGAAACAGTGAAGATACACTGTGAATCACAAATGACCCTGACGAAACTTCGCATATAATTAAAGGAATATCTCAGTTATCATATATCGTTTGACAATAATAAAACTGGGCAACTGAGAGTGGCAGCGCGGTAATTAGTGCGCAATGATTATAGTAATTGAGTAAAAAGTATATTTACTTCAACAAAGAGTGACCCCAAAAATCGCCTGTTTCGTCACCCTTGAAATCCGGTTTGAATTTAGTCCTAAACGATAATTTATAATAAGACATTAATCCTTGAAAAGTTTCGATTGAGCCTACTTTTAGTTGCTGAGTTATAAGGCCTCAAAGTTGCTATTATATACCATCAGCCTTATGGGCTGATGTCGTGATCAAATAATTAAGATCATTTTATAATCTTGTCATATATAAATAAATATATACATGTAGCAGCAACTATATATGAGCATTAATTTTGAGTGGGTAGTTGTTCGTTCTACAGTCCTTCCAGGATAGTTGACGATAGTTGACATATATATTATGTATATAATAATATATAATTATATAAAAAACCACTACACACATGTATATATTCATTTATATATGACAAAACTATCATGAAATATATCGTGAAAACCGAGGGGTAAACCGCTGAGGGCATTGCGGTGTACAAATTTGGGGCATTAGTGGGCATTACTAGGGCACATTAGTGGGCATTACATAAAAAATTCACTAGCAATGCCCAAAAATGTTGTACTTTTGTGTACTTTTAGTGCACTTTGTATACTTAATAATGCCCATTTTTGGGCATTACTAGGCATTGGTGTACACAATTTTGGTCAGCGGTTTACCCCTCGATGAAAACTATCATGAACTGATCTCAATTACTTGTTCACGACATCAGCTCATAAGACTGATGGTATATAACAGCAACTTTGAGGCCTTATAACTCAGCAATTGAAAGTAGGCTCAATTCGAAAATTTTCAAGGATTAATGTCTTATTATAAACTATTGTTTAGGACCAAGTTCAAACCGGATTTCGAGGGTGACGAAACAGGCGATTTTCGGGGTCTTTTTAGGGTCACTCTTTCTTTACAGTTTTTCGGGATGGGATGGGAAGGGGGATCTCACAGATGCTTGATAGCATCAGTATCATTGTGATATTACTTTTCTGGTTTCAAGAACTGCGTTTTAAGTCCGAAAGTAACGGCGCGTAGTTCAAAAGAACTAGAAAAATCACACATAAAATATTAAATAAGCACTAAGATCTGCTATGACCGTATTTGGCCGTTCTCGATTTTAATTGTTTAATACACTTCGCGGTCTTGTAGTTATATTGTATATTTACTTCATTCATACATGAATATGCTATAAAAATGCGAAGTTTTAGTCTTGTTTCGAGCCATCTTCAGCGACATTTAAGGTGTATGTACGATATTCATAAATTTCCTTCTAGCTCTTGATGTGCATCGGAGTGAGACCTAATTTGCAACAATTAGGAAGTGTACACTCCACTAGTTTGTGGACTAAGTGAATATATCTTTTGATACAGAAAACAATAATATTCTGAAACCGATATACCTACAAAACATTTTTTCTCTAATAAATTTGCACGAGAATACCGATCGGTTCGTCAAATAACTTCCTTTTATGATCGTCAAGTTTCACGAGAGTAGATCGGTAAAACGTATCGATATATCGACGGAAGCGCGTCCCCGGATACGTCGTAGCGCGATACATCCGGGCTTAGGTTCGGGTTAGGTTATAAATCCCGGCTTAAACGATGGTTACCGCCATTTATAAAGCGGTAGCTCGGTCGCCTCGAAGTGCCTGCGCCGTCGATTAATGGAATTCCTCGGCGACGTGCCGGGCGTTCGTGCGAATAAATTCACGGAGGGTTGAGAACTCCAGGGAAAAGCACCCGCACGCAACCCACCGCTACTTCCCTCGCTATTCTAACATCCCCCCCACACACACACACACACCCACACACCCTCGATCGTTAATGGGACTTCGCGCGGAAATTGATTCGGCGGGCAAGGACGGATTCCGGACGGCCGCTCGCCGCGAGTCCCACGCGGCGGATCTTGGCGGATCGCAGGATCGCGGCTTCGGGAACTCGAGGGGACGAGAGAAGATCCATCCTCGGATTTAAAATTGCGCCGGGCCCCGGTGCGACGCCGCGGTAACCGGAAACGGCGGTCGCGTCAGCCAATTTAATACTCCGGCGAACAGCGCCCGGCCGCGCGCGCTCGTCGGAGGCGCGCCGATGTCGTTACCTTTCCTTGGCGCGCGCACCGGCATCCTGCAAATAAGATTGTCGAATCTGCCGAATTGATTACCCCCGGCGACGTGGCTGGCGCAAATTGATTTTTACGACCCCGCCGCCGGTCCTTAATGTCCCGGAGTGCGATTCGCCGGAGGATCCACAGACGCCGGGGTAATTTGGGTGAAAGAATACGTCGTCGGCGAAATTGCACGATTTACGTTTACTGCGCGAGAGTTGCCGATCGGAGTCCGAAGGAATCTGGTAGTCTGCATATTCTCATCGCAAATAGATGTATTATATTACCAGAGTTGGAAAAGCTACTTTCGAAAAGTAACTCGTTACCGTTACTTCACGGAAAGAATGGTTTTGCTGAAATATCTAAAAATTTGGCCAGATACAGATTTGAAAATTATTTTGTTGAACCATCAAAATAATTATGTAGAACGCTCAAAATAGTTGCTAAAATATCAAAACTTTTTGCAGCATTATCATCATGCTTGCTTGAGCATCCTACGTAGTTATTTTTGATGGTTTAACAAAATTGTTTTCAGATCTGTATCTAGCTAAATTTAATTGTTACCCATAACAATAGTAGCTCGTTACCGTTATCATTACTCAAAAAGTAAAGAGTCGTTACAATTTTCGTTACTTTTTCACTAAATTTTACAAACCTTTCGAAAGGGTGCTTTTTTTAGAGTGACACCGGATTGCCTTTGTCACTAATTGATCAGTTCAACACAAAACCTATGGATGGATTGTGTCAATCGCAACGTGGTCAAACATAACTACCTTTTTTTAAAGCTCGCTTGTGCTTGTTCCATACATATATACATATGTATTGTATGTGTGCAAAGTAACGATAAAAGTAACGATATTCATTACCATTATCCCAAAAATGTAACTGCGTTACCATTACCGCTACCGTTACTAATGAAAAAATATAACGTCGTTACCAATTTGTTACTGAAAAAAGTAATGATGACGGCATTACAAGTAACGCGTTATTTCCCAACCCTGATTATTACGTTGTATAAATTACATGTCAAATGCACAGTGATTGAGGAAAATTACAGTGATTGCCTTAATAGTACAGTAAATTAAAATAAATTTTCATAGAAATAGTCGCTTAATTGAGAAAGATAAGGTAATAATCGCTTAATTGGTTTGTTGTCTCGGCACAATCGAGAAAATGGATTTGACAATTGCGAGAGTATTGTACGTAGAGAGAAAATGGAGTATATAATTATAAAATTCTAGAAATTCGCTTCAATAAAATATTTATTGCTGTAAATTTAAGATTCTTTAATCAATTTTATTAATCGTGCTAATTAATCGATCCAATTAATCACACTTTGTATTTAACATTTTTTTTGTTGCGTACCTGAATTGTCAATCACGACGTATATCACGATTTTACATCCGCTCCTTCTATTGGCCACGATATTTGATGTAAGCCATATGCACATATAACTCGAGCAATATTTCCCCCCCCCCTATATATAAGATATCTCATGCCACTTTAGAGTGCATGCACATACACGTGTCATATCGTGTTGCTTCTTGCGTTAAGTGTTCATAAGTGCTCCTAAAGTGTGCAGGCTGTACAGCGAGCGCCGGGAGAAGAGAAGCAGAACACATAACGCCAAATTTCTTGTTTATTTTCTAAGAGGCTGCCTTCCAGGCTGCCGGCAAAGAAAGCGGAATTCCTTCGGTTATTAAGACCGCCTGCTACGTCGATAAAGACAATTAAGCAGAGCTAATGAAATGCCTCTTAATAATTATCCTTGTTTTCTTGCGCCTCGGCTAATGGACTCACGCGAAAAAACGTAATACGTGACTTGAATGACCTCTGTCGTGTGCATTAAGCACGTTTCGCCGTCGTGAACTCTATTCTCTTTATCTGTCATGGAAGCGACAGTGCGAAGTGCATCGTGCAGCTTCCAGCGATACATATATGTGGGATTAGTATCGTATATTGCAGAACTGAGTATTCTTATCCGAAGTGTTTGTTAATTCCCTGATTTGCATGAATATATTACTATTTCTTGGTGGCAGTGCGTTTAGGTTGATTGCTATTCGCAAGATTGCGGGTGGAAAGAGACACACTGATTTGATGGAGGCACGCAAACTCCGTTTCGATTCTCATGCAAAGTTTATGCGTTAACTAAAATGTAAATGAACCTTCTGAGGCTTCGTGGTACAGTCAAGAGGATATCGCGGAAATTCTGCACGTTTCTGTGCATGATAGACACGTAGAGAATATATTCTCAAAGCGGCAATCCAATAAATAGCGAAAAAGGGTGAGAAACGTTAATAAGGGCGAGAGATATGTACCTATATATAAGTATATACCTATATATAAGAGATACATGCCTATATGTAAGTATAAATATTTGTATGTGTTGCATATGTTATTTTTGTTTGTTAATTAATTGTCAGTTCACAACAACACAGAGGGTAGTATTATTTTTATTTTATGGTTCTGTGTTGGACTCTCTAATATCTTCTATGTTTATGGTTGCTCTCTAGCGCCCTCACTCACTCCTCCTTTTTATCCGTGACTGTAATCGCACGTTCTTGAATAAAGGAATTATAGATAAAGGTAATATATCTTCACTTATGTAGTCAATCCTAACAGATTGAGACTGCCTTTTCACTATCTCTGCAAACTAATCTAAGTAACAGTATGATATACAAGACTTTATCAAAGCTGTTTTACGATAAAATATTGATGGAATTGACGAGTTAGTGACTCGATCGATTTACATGTAATCTTAGTTATTACTTTCATAAAAGCTGGTTACAAGATTTGAGAAAAGTATGATCTCTTACAACGAAAGTTTCCATATGCTCCTTCCCTCCGGCAATATCCAGTAATAATCGGAAACAGGCATTGCTTGCGCGTTATGCAAATAATACGCTCAAATCGTGCTCATATACGTTTTAGTCGGTGCATGAACGTCCCATGAATACCCGTAGGAGCTCCAGGCCGTTACGGTGAGTGTAACGTTACGTCTCTCGTAACAGCCCGCACCTTCCACACCGACACGTAAGAGCATTACCGTTGCTATTGGTAGACAAAACGAAGAGGGTACGACGGTGCCGTGCGCCGGCTGCTAACCGTTTCTATAAATATGCCGACTTTTTGCGAGCTGCGGGTTAAAAATACTGCGACGCTTCCTCCATCGGCCCTCACCTCTCTCCCCCCCCTTGTCGCCTCATCTCCCGCGCATTTATGGGAAACCACGAATAGCCCGTAAGTTCCCTGAAGTTCCCTCTTCTATGAATATCTCCTCGGGCGAGACGGCGCGAGACAGCACTGTCGACGACGACGACGACAACGACGACGACGACGATGTGCCCGGAGGGCACTGCACTCCGTTACCGGCAACCGACCAACACTAGGTTGTCCCAAACTGGGTGTCCCCCGTGTTTTCGTCTATACCGAGAGCCTGGTCCGCGCGTTTCTCATTACGCCGACAGATAATGTCATACTCATCGCGTCAAAGTCAAACGCGGGCGGAGAACAATCCGGCTTTTGACGTCATCCGTGCTGCCCGCACGAGCCCTCAAACCCTTTTCGACGCCTTGTGTCCTCAATACGCAGCGCCCTTTGAACTTCGAGTGGGGATCAAACTGAAACTTTTTGCTCGCTGTACGTCGAGAAGAGTAGATTTAGGTCAAAGATATTCGCGCGATCAAGCAATATGCGATTCATACATGACTCAGTGATGATTCATTAACAGAATTTATGCATTTATTGCGTCGCTGCTATTTCTAAAAGGCTACGAGAGAGAACTTTAAGATAATCGTATTATGAGAAATGTCTTAAGACCTTCAAATAATTGACATAATGTGTAAAGCCTTTATGCTAAATTCTTTGATGAGTTTAAAGTTTAATTTTCATTAACAAAAGTGTCTGGGCACAGGTCGTCAACTTGTATATCTAATTTTCAACATTTAAACGTTTCTAATTAGTCCTTCAATTAAGATACCAATGAAGTAAAACTTTGAAATTCCACTCTTGAAATTCCACAAAGAATAAAGTTTTTGATATTTGCATTTTCCCGAAACTCTTCGCAAGATACATTTTATTTCCAATAGCTCGCAATTTAAAAACTATCAATGTTTCAGAAATTTCACTGGAGAAATATTAATTCTGGGTTAATGAAAAATCCGCCGTTAACGCGAGACTCGGTAAAAATGGGACACAGCTGCACACACGGTACGCGTGAGGAATGAAAAAGGAAAGCGCTGCGTATCTTAAAAAAATTAATTTTTGAAATTGTTTACATGTTCCTCGACCGATCCATCATCTATAGCGACGTTAGAAATATTCGATATCACGTTGACGCGAAAAAGCGTTCCGCGCCGTAATTACACCTTTAATCAGTCTTTTTAAAACCGCTGCATTATTCTCGCGCGATTCTATCGATCACGAGCTTCTGGACCAGCACGATTACGCTATATCACGGGTTATAGTGCAAAAGAGTTCGCCGATACAGCATTGTCCGTATAACTCAACTCCTGCACTTGATTCCGCGCGGTGCGCGCGACGAGTCAAAAGCGGACGTTTGTATGCGCAGCGGGATAATTTTATAACGAGGAGAAATTACCGTACACCTTTTGCTCGTGTATATTCGTTCTAGTGTATATTCGCCTTGGAGGCGGTCGAGGGCGTCAAGAGTTCTTTCACTATCCATATTAATTAACTTCCTCAACCAATGGATTCTTGTTACAAAGGAAAATTACGTGTACGTACTTCAGTTGGACCTTCAGGGATATTTAACACCGGCTAATTCCGTCATAATTTATTCAGACGCCAAGAGTTAACAGTGCGAATTCTGGTCCCACTCATAACACTCCAGTCTTAATACCGTTCTGTAGTCGCACATTTGTGCGTATATACAAGATGCATCTTGTATCATTAATGATCACTGGATCGATTTCTCACAAACAAAACGCACCTTACACATAGTAAACCCTCATCGTTTTGCGCCAGTTTATTTTTATCGTCAATATACTATTAGTATTCTCTTTCTCGCGTTGTGAAAAGATGCATCATTCTGACAAAATATCCTAAGTTATTAATAATCTTTATACGAACCAACAAGTCTTTCGTGGATATATCGCTGTAAATTTGCCAACATCTGCTTATGCAGAGTGTTTCCGCAAAGTGGCGACAAAAGCTGAAAGATCTTGTAAAATTGAATAACTTTTATTAAGATATGCGTGTTCGGCAACATCTCTTAAATATTAGGCGTCGATTTCTGTTAAACATGATTGCATATTCTTTGTTCTGCACAAAATCGCGCGATAAGCTCAGTCATTGTTCAAATCTCTAGCATCGTTCTTTGATTACTAACAATGAATGCATGTGACGTGATCCGTAACACTCCTGGGATTTTTCAGAAGATGCACCAGTCAATGCATTATAATGCTTGTAATGAGGCTGGAGAGCGCCATTTTGAACACTTATTACAATAAAAATGATTAAACACGGAAAGAACGGTTTTGCTGAAATATTAAAAAATTTGGCCAGATACAGATCTAAATAATAATTTTGTTGGATCATCAAAATAATTATGTAGGACGCCTAAAATAGTTGCTAGAATATCAAAACTTTTTGCAGCATTATCATTATGTTGGAGTGTCCTACATAATTATTTTGATGATCCAACAAAATTATTTTTCAGATCTGTATCTGGCCAAATTTTTTAATATTTCAGCAAAACCGTTCTTTCCGTGAACAAAATTCAAAAACATAATTTTTTATTCTAATCTAACCTTATAAAAATTAAACAACATTCAACATTAAAAATCGACGTCTAGCGTGTAAGGAGACGTTGCTGGACACAAGTTACTTAATAAAAGTTGTTCAGTTTGACCAGAACTATCACTCTTTAAATTTGTCGCCACTTTCGGGAAACACTTTGTATATTATATGTTGAATATATATTTTTTAAAATATGAAGTAGATATAGTTATATATGAGCACGTATAATACGAAATATCCCAAAAGCACCCCTGTAAAGACTGTTATATTTAAAAATTCTTCTTTTGCAATGCACTCGCGCGAAATAAGCGTCCAGAGTGATGCACTAGCGGTGTCAGGATTATATAATGTTGACAACGTAAACACGCGCACCACCATCGAATTTCTCACGGGTTGCGACGACCTTAAGTTGTGTACTTTCAGGAGCGTGAAATCGTTTATCACGAGCGACGGAGATTAAGCTCCGTCGTTTATTGGCGCGTTAGACTGCAAAATTGTCAGGGGCGCGTTTCAAGTGGAAGGCGGTTCCGATTATCCGACACCTAATTCAATATATCGAGCCGCTCCGAGCGCGCGACAAAGAATTATATAATCGGATATGATACGTCCTCCCGTCTGCGCGACGTCTCTTTTAAATCCAACACTTTCAGAGGAAAGTGGCAAGCACGGAGTTGGGAAACGACATTGAAAAGTTTGCCGGAACTCGCGACGCATAACGAGCGACGTCGGGGCTCGCGAGACCGGAGAAAAACCCGGTAAAAAGGAGGAAATACCTCGCGAGGCATAAGCGGATTTAAAATCCGCATACATTTGCCCCGGTACGTTTCCGCGAGAGTTTTTAAACAAGACGCGTTCGCCGCCTCCCTCCCGGCCTCTCATTTATTTCGCGGAGCACTTTGACATCCACGTCGCGCAGGTGCCGGATGAAAATCTTGAAAGAGACCGCGCGGCCACAAAGGTTTCCGCGAGGTTTGCGCGCGGACTTTTGACGAGGTAGCGAAGCACTCGCGCGACGAGCGGGAGGATAAGTGCGGGAGGAAATAACGGCAAGAAAGTGGTTTCGAGGGTCGGACGCTGGCGAGGGCGTTCTTTGACAGGCGAGTTATCGTCGGTGCTTTGGGTGTTTTAAGGTCGGATTACGGCATGCCCCACCGCGGAAAAATAATTCAAAGGGAACGCTGCACGGAGATCCGCGCCGTAGATCGATGCGCCCGGCGCATCGTTACGGCGAGTACCCTGGGAGAGAACGTGACGCGGACGGGATGAGTTTTAATTTGCGGCGAAATAGGGAGAGAGAAGAAGGGTCCCCGGAATGTCAACGGATTATCTTCCCGATTCTCCTACAAAGATCCCGTTTATCCCCACGTCGCTTAACGCGCCGCGCCGTTCCACTCGAAGCACGAAATGTGCTCGACAAGGAGATTGGCAATTCCGACTGTACGTTTGAAGCAGAAGGATAACTCCGACGATAAAAATACTAATATTGACGCCTGTTATTTCAAAACATAATGCATTAACAGACATTTTCACCGAATTGATACTTAATTCGCAGGTTGATACTAAACCCAAGACTTAGGACCGATTGTTCCAACTTCTTGGTAAGCTAACTAATAGTTAAATCATATGTTTATCTTTGTCTAATTTGAAGGAGAAACAAAGAGAGACGTATGATTTAACTATTAGTTAGCTTACCAAGAAGTTGGAACAACCGGCCCTTAAACAGTGAGACGCCTCTGGTCCTAAATGACGAAGAACTTCGCGGCGACAATGTCGGACGCTACATGTACGCGTATTTTAAAAATATCTCGCGGAATGCACTCCGTCTCGGTTCTGCGTTAACGTTCACGCCCTCGGGAGGAGCGGTCGTAAATTCTTTAACGCGAGAAATTGCCCCAGCGATCCTAAAAGCAACGAAAGTCGACATCGGTGGGCTCCCAACAATGGACTCATTATCGGTTTCAACGCGGCTCCCGAACGAAAGCTTTCTATTATAGACGTCGCGATCGCGAGAGTTCACGCGACATTGACGTGGAAGCTCATAATGTGCGCGGCGATGGTAGGTGACGGGCAAAACAAAAGGAGACGGCGGATGCGAGAAAGGATTTAGTGCACAACCGCTTCGTTTGAGTATCACCGGTGTGTCCACAGCGAAAGAGATGGTTACTATGATCTCGCGGATCACCAGTTCTTCCATCGTCCTTTTTTCTTTTTATTACGACGTCGCCCGTCCTGATTGACTCCCCTTCTCTGTAATAATCCGTAATACGAATACCGTACGTCCTGACATGGACGGCAATGCTATACCATGCTCGTACCTCTCCCTTTGTCTGAATAGTTGAGACGGATCAGCTCTTTGTCCGTACACGCGCGTTGGGATCGCGATCGCTGCTTCTATACGCGCTCTCGGATATGTGAGATCTCCTGTACAGAGCTTTTATGATGACTAACTACGTACTACGATCAATCGATATCACTCACTGCTTTCTATTGAATTCGGTGTAAAATCCAACCGCGATATCGGTTTTAGGGAGATTTATGATAGAAAAACGACCGCGTAATAGCGAATATATAAACATCTAAATAAATTTTATATGTATTCATGTTATATATGTTACCGTAAATACCCGAAATCCGTCACTTCGCGAACTTACTAGTAAAAACTCGAAAAATATATACATACTCTTCGGGTATTTACTAGTAAGTTCGCGAAATGACGGATTCCTGCTTTAGTCAGTTCGCGAAGTGACGGATTTTGGGTATTTACGGTAACATATATACTTTTTACTTCAACACGTTATTTTATTGTAATATGTTACATTATACTGTACATAACACGATGTAAATAAACACGGTTACTGAAAAAAGTGAAAAATTCAATTAAGATATTAGACAGCATATATATAGAAGAGAAGAGTTGCTAATACTATTTAAGATACTTTTTTATGTTATATTTCTCATTTAATACCAATTTGCGTGCAAGTTAAACATTGAAAATTGTAGCTTGATGTTTGAAACTCTTACTATTATATATTAAATTTTTTATTGAAAACAAATTTTTTATAAGCTAATTTTTTATATTAAAGCTTTTATAACATAGTATAAAGTACAATTTAAGCAATCGATCTTCTAAATCGTATCTATCTCTTGGTTTTCAAAACGTACCTCTTTTAAAAATTGTAAATTTGTGTATGAAAATAATGAAAAATATTATTTATTATTACATAAATAATTATGTAATCATAAAATAATGTGTGAATAATATGATAAATAAATAATTAAAATAATATTATAATAACTATGATTTAAGAAACATGATAAATTTTATAAAAGAAAAATTTAATCTTATATTAAATATTTGTAATATATATATAAAATAAATGTAAAATGTTCTGCAATAAATTTTTATTTTTGTACAAACATAAAGTTGCAGGATAAAAACTGCATTGTTATCAGCTACATAAATTGGTAAAAAATAATATCAATTGTATTTGATTATTTAAAATGTTTGTAACACGCACAAAATAACATATAATCTAGAAATTTTTTATTTATATATTTCATTACTTATTTATTTTATATTTTTACCATTAGATGTCGTTTATATTTAGTTATAAGAAAAAAATTGATAAAGTACGGTGTAAACGACAGGTACGCATTATAACCAACACTTTCTTCCTTGTATTATATATGTAGATATAAGATAATCACAAGAGATATATAAGACCTGTATAAAAAAGTTTTTCCTTTAATTCGCGTTTATTTGGCGTTAACGAAAGGGGAGACAAAGAGTGTCCCTTTCATAAAAGTAGTTACGCTTCTCTGAAAGTTTCGAACAAGGCAAAGGCGATGCTGCTAAAGCATCGACAGTTTATTGGAATTAAATTACTGAACACTCTCTTTTGAGGAGACAATGTAGAAAGAGCAAGAACAGTAGACAAAATAGTTAGCAATTTCTATAAAATTCATTGAAATTAATATGATGGGTAATTATGGAAAAAAGTTTTATAAATGGGTAATTGTGGAAAACAGCTTTATAAATAAAACTTTAACGAAATAAGAGACGTTTCAGTCATCGGAGAAATGTTGGTATCTTTTTCCTTTAAGATATCCGTGTAAAATCGATAATGTACGTGTCGTCGACGTGATCAAATTTCGAAACTCGCGAAATAAAAATCAAATTTCGAGACTCGCGAAATAAAGGTAAAATTCCGAAACTCGCGAAATAAATATTGCACACGTACGTGGCAATAATTGTGATCGGGTATATCACAACGTTTGCTGATCTACCGATACGTCGGCTTCACGCGATCAAATACGATAATGAAGTGGCGCGTTTCTACGTTCCCAGTTGTTTGCTTTGTATCTTCTGAGCGCATAAGCAGTGGACGTGCCCGGATGAGAAACGTAGATCAAACATGATGTTGTACGCACATGTATCGTTCGTTTGTACCACCGCTTGCATTTCAGCAATCCGCAATTGCAGTCGTTTGTCAGCATCAGACCACAATCATGAACGCAGGCTCCTTTAGTTACCTCTTGTTCGATTCATGATCAAAGGGAAATGGCCAAATGTATTTCTACCGTCAAGTATACTTCGCGTTTCAATTGTATTTGCAATACGAGTAATTCAATATTTGCAATCGAGTACAAGAAATTTTATATCTTTTAGAGAGAATATCTCTCGGATTTTATAAACGAATATTCATTAACATCATTTTTGCGCTTCTATTTTTATTACACGTATACTTTTAGAAGTTTCATATGCTATTATATGTTTTTTTTTTAAGAACCTACAATTCGTATATCTAGCGTTTTCCTATTCTATTTTCTACGTACATTTTATGTAATAATACTAGAGCTCTTAAACTTACAAATGTTAGCAGATATCATGTCGGAATATAATCGCACTCTTTTTACGAGGTATTATATAATACGTTAATTTCGCGCATTTCTCTCCTCAAAATTAGAGGAAATGAAATCTCGAGAGAGACGGGTTGACGTATGCCGGAGTAGGCAGAGAGCGGAAACTAGAAGCCATATGCACGATATATGGCATATGCCTTAAAGGGTTAACATCGCTGACGTTAACTTTCGCCATGCTACTGTACGCGTTCGTGCTGCATCTGCGCTGTTCGCTTTAGTGCTCCTACCTCGTTACTCAAAAATACGTGATTGTAAGATTTCTTTGTTAAACGTTGCTTTAACATTATTTACTGCTAATAGAGAGATCTTAAAATAAATTCTCAATTAAATAATAATAGAAATTATCGATTGATTTACGGACTTGTAATTTATTTATTGTCTATGAAATAATTAATTATTAATTTGGTCTCACGCCCATTGTGATGATTGATTCTGAGGACTATTGGGTATCTCTATATTTAATATACTAAGATCATCCATGAGAGATCAGAACTTTAGACTTGGAAATCTAAAAGTGACTCCTCAGTCCCTCCGTTGGCGTGTGACCGGAATTTTCATCGCTGAAGATAGCTCGAACTAGAGCCGAAACGTTCGTTATCGAAACATGTGAATAAAAACACATTATATTGTTTAAATACTTATTAATTTGCGCACAAATTGCCGCGCCGAACTCTCATTAGCCCTTTCTTTTCACTTACTTGTACATTTTCGAGAAGTCCAATCTTATTGTTATTTAATAATAGAAAGTTCCTACTAAAGAATAAAGAATAATAAAATTTAATAAATTAAAATTCATAAATAATGAAATTTAAAGACTAAAATTTAATACAAAATAAACATTTAATATTAAATGGTAATAAAAATTTCGAATTCAAACACGAAGAAGAAGTATATGTCACAATCGTAATAAAGTTTGACACAAAGTTACACGTACATTTCGTGCCCCGCAATCTGTCGGTGTTTACATACACACCGATTGCAGAGGAGTCAATTAAATGTGTAAATGCCGGGTCGGGGCACAAGCGGCTTTTCGTCCCTCACATTTATTACTTTGTCAGATGTTGTTAAAACTCGTATTAAGGACCCTTCCCCTCTGACAGCGCGCGAGCGCTTATAGGGAGATCCTCTTCCTTCATTCAAGAAACGGACGGGCACTAATTATTTCTCGTCTCGGCCGGTTTTATCGGGTATTTTCGCGGCGGCGCGACTACACAAGCGTATAGTTAACGCAAACTCCCTACCATCAGATATCGCGTCTCCTATTAACGGCATATCGTTATACGGCCGGCGGCCGTACAACCCTTCATTGACGATAAGACACTGCGCGCTGGTCGGTACGGGCAGAAGCGGGAGGAACGACTTTCTTCGTATTTCGCCCCGACGACGCAAAAACTTAATGCCCGCAAACTTCCTGCTCGTCAGCCTCCTCCGTTGCACTTTTTCCGACAAGCCGGCCAATCGTCGTTCTCGTTATTCCGCTCGTTCCCTCATCGTGTCTACATGTGAGGCGCGTATGTGTGGATGTGTGTGTGTGTACACGTGTGTGGGTGGGTATACCCACGTTCGCGCGTCCACGACCTCATCAATTTCGAGTCACAATGAGCTTCAAGTAATTTGCGGACGATCGCTTTGAAAGGTACCTCATCGATTTTCTCAGGAATTCGCGCGCTATCCATTGTGCATTCTCTTCGTTCCTCCTTTCTGGACAGCGGCGGCTGCATTCAATGCATAATATTTCCAATATTGATAGATGTGCGCGATCAAGAATGCACGCTTATCCTAAGGAAGTGCCGCGTAAGCCGTTGTGTGTAGACCCGTAGCATTGAAAATCGCGCAATCTAAATGATGCACAACGTGGCGATAATAAAATAATCTACAATTCATGGGCGGGAAAATGAACAGCGTCTTTCTGCGGAGAAGCAGACATTTTCTGCATTCGCGGGCAAAAAATGATAATACCGACTCCTTTTATGTCCAAAGTTACATTTTCATCGCTATCTGTTATACATACATATACACATGCACATTGGCGTACGGCTGATTGATGCAATATCTCGTGGATTACATTTCGTATTATATTTTTCGATAAGAGGGAAGATGGAATTCGCGATGAAAAGGAATATTGGGAAAGCTAATCCAGATACGCTTGTACGTTATTACGGATCTGCATAAAAGCGAATGTTATTTCAGAACACTAAAACCGCGCGCGACCGGAACGTAACTGCACGGAAAATAATATGCGGGCGCATCATTAATTAAAACAAGCAGATAAACATCCATATTACGGCGCACTAATTAGATTCGTCCTCTTGCGCGTTATTTGCATCTCCTGCGCGCCGTAGTTCGCGCGCGTGGTCCGCTATCGCGCAGCCCAATTTTGTAAAAATCGGATATCTCGTTTTTACATCGCTATAAATTTCACCGTAGATATATCCGGTACCAAAATTTATCGCGACTGCTTTTAGCAACGGCTGCGGGCAAATATACAATGCAACACCCACTGCAAACAAACAATGCAGCGTGAAACTGCATTCGGGATATATGTCCGTACTATGAGCCTCTTTTAGGCGAATCGCGACTTCACTTGAGCCTACATTAAAAAATTTCCGTAAGCGTGCCGCTCAAATTCGTTCTCCGAACGGGCGTTACGTGTTGCATACTTGACTTACGTTTATCGAATGCAAAAGTGTGTTGCATTCAGACGCTCATTAGAACGTTGAAAATTGCATAAGCAAATCCAATTAGTATCTCTGCGTAGCGCGCGATTAAAACGATTTATTTGAGCGCAAGCTGAATTCTCATACCAGTTGTATGCATATTAGCGCACTTTAGAGGAAATTCAAAGCAGGGAGAGAGTTGCATTTGAAGCGTCGCGTCGGTTATACGACCGACACGTCGTCGCAATGAATTCAATTTCGGTTTCGAATTTACAAAGAGTTACCGCCTCGAATTATCGAAGTTCTCCGAGATCGGTCTTAAAATGTGACGTTAAAGCCGTTATCGTTCACACCTCGTGACGCGGATTCTATAATATAATCATGAATAATCCTGAATAATCTCGTACAAGATGAGAAAGTTCAGTATTGTGAAATCAAAGGATTGAAAATCAAAGGACTGGCGTAGAAAGATGATATTCAGCGAAATTGTCGTTACTGAGAGTCGCGTTAAAATTACTATAATCAGTGAAATTGCAGATGGAAATTCGTACGCTAGCCGTGTGTGTCAGTTTGCATGATATAAATACTCGTTATGATAAATTTTGATTTTCTAGTAAAGCTTTCTGCGGAAACGAGAGGAAAGACTCATAGTCTCTCGCGGCTTTGGGAGCAGGTCGGGCATGAGCGTTCAAAATGTCCGCTCGGAATACGCCGCATTAGAAACGTCCGAATGCGGCGTATGCACGGTGCAATCTGCGCGTGCTGGAGAGACGTTCACATCCGCTCGTATAGATCACTCTATGCAGATCCATTTGTAGCATTCGGCTGTTCTCTAACGCGGCGTTCCGAGTGCCGTGCTCCGGACACGTCTATGTATAAATGGGCTTAAGGCCACGGGTAAATTGCAGCCGATTTGATCCACTCGAATTATCCGCGATCCTACTAGGCCAAGCCGGCAGAAAATCCATCGGATCCAGCACGTCGCTCCTTATGCATTATGCGATCGGGTCTCGTTGTGTGAAACCGTCTGTCTAAAAAAAAATAGATATGAAAGGTTCGACTTTATTTCCGACGCGATATTTCACGATGAACGATACGACATACGTAACGACATTCGCTTTTGTATTTTGCCATTTGGGTTTTGTTTAAGCGCTTTTAATTGCTGCGACAGGTTGCAATCCTCATATTCGCGTATTTTTTAAAGCGAAAAACGAAAAATATTGTTACAGCGCTCTCTAACTCTTTAAGCGAAAAACGAAAAATATTGTTACAGCCCTTTGACTCTTTGAAATTCGGCAGGACACTCTTAATGTTATTTCGGGATTTCAAAATAAACAAGGCGCGATATTATTACATACAAAATCATTTGTTGAGCTCTTCTTAAATTCGCAATTATATTAAAAATGATAACTTACCGTACATTACTAAATCATATTAATTACATGATCATTTTTTAAATGCCTAACATTCTAAACTGTCGTGTAATAATTTCTATTATGTTATAACTGCAGATTAAAACAATATTTTAATAATCGTATGAAATGATTTTCTATGGCGTTCCTATTACCTATCGATATATTATATATATATATATATATATATATATATATATATATATGCATCACGAGCGCGTTATGTTACAAGAGAATATATAATTTCCCCCGAGGCTAGTCATGCATGCAGATAATACCGCACAAACTGCCTAAGTTATTTTCGCAATTTTCCAATGCCACGCATAGTCTCTGCAATATCGAATTTCATCAACATTTTATCGCGACGCTATCATATAGCTTTCGTGAGAATAGAACAGAACTGTCCTATTTTAAAAACATCACATACGCGGTATCATAATTGTGAGTTCGTCAATAAAATAACTAATATATAAAATATATAAAATAAAATAAATGCATAACAATCGCGATGTAGAATTACATGCACGAATGTACGAACAACAACCGGCGTTTCACAATCGGTCGAAGAATTGCGTCAACAATGGGCTCGCAATCCGGTATTCTCGCTCATCGAGAGAATCCACTATCCCGCACGCACGTAAATGCTTTATGGCTTTGCGCTTTACATTCGTCTGTCGTCGTAGGACTATCGACTGGATTTTTCACATTGTGTGAGAAAGCAGTTTTCATCGAGATAAAAGCACCGGGAACGGTGTTGCGAATATTACCCGTTCTCCTTTATAATCCAGGATCAGCTTCGCATAATCCAGACTCAAAGCTGTTCGCGCCATTGTTTAACGCCACGGCCCAATTGCCGTAGAAATCAAAGGAAATAAACAATGACTAAGTGATTACATTTAGATTTAGCGATTAAAAGCTATTAAGCGGCTCGATCACACGTAATGACAAATTGTTAACGGGCCAAAAATTCGTAAAAGAGAATTGCGGAAAGAGACTCGATTTTCCGGTGATAATCAGTTACGGTTGTGCTTTAGATCCCAATTTCGTCGAATAAATTCTATTTTCGCTACAAATTGTTATTCGTGAACGGCTTTATCATTTTATGGGTTATACTCGACTAATGCGCCATACGGCATTATGTGGGAATTATTTTAATACGATAAATACACGGGGGACTACAGCTCGGACGTGAGCGTAAAGCATAATTCATTTTCGACATACATGTTGCACTAAAATAACGCGGACTAGCCATTACTATTATTGAATTAATGTCAAAGTTTATCAGAGATTTATCCACGATCACTAGTATTATTACGATCTCAATTTCATCCTGTATTTTGCACCATCGCCCTCCCTCTTTCATTGCGCATTCCATTATGCGCGAATAGATGAAAATATCGTAATGTATATAATAAACTAAAAGGGGAGGAGAGATGGAGAATAACATGTAGTAATAATGGTTGAATCATGTTCGATGCTGCGGTACATGTACGTGTTACAGTATTATAACTCGATCAATTGATCGAACAAATTGTCCATTTAATTCAGAGAACATTTATTTGAAATTTCCATTGTTTTAGTGTATATTATTATTTTCACACAATTATCTTCGTAAAATAGTATAGGCAATATATATTTATACCACTAACGCGATATTAATGTTTCGATTATTATAATTAAAAGATTTGATCGATCTTATAACCCCAAGGAACTCTCCCAATATACAATGAGCGCATATCATGCAGATTAGTTTCTACGGTAAACCCTTTTACCTCGCGTTACAAGTTGGTTCGAGCCGAGATGAAATAATGGAAAAGCTAAGGCGAGCTCCGGTACGCCACGCTTATTAATTATAAATTATCGTACGCAACGAGGAAAAAGGGGCTCTATAACCGAACTCCCGCTGCTGTTTTGAAGGAAGGGAGGGAAAAACGGCATTGCGCTTTCTGCGCTAATTAACTCTCCACGACTTCTTCCTTTCTCTTGCTCCCGTTCGCATGCACGCGCGCGGAAATTTAAGCCCCAATTTTCCGTCTGCATTCGCACGCAAAAGTAGCTGCCGGAAGGGAAAGACGATTAAGACACGGTCGAGAAATTAAACGCCGCGTCCACGCTGACGTAAAACTTGCGCCGGCAATCTCGGCGTGAGCGATTATGCTCATATATTACAAAAATTTATGTGATATTGTCCATTTGAAAACAAACGCTTACGTTTTTTCCGTTGCTCCTGTGCTGCACTGTGTAAAGTGCGATGATAATGGTACGAAATGAGGCTTAGAGTAATTTAGTAGGGGAAAAATCTAATTTTATGCTTTACATCTTTCAGAGTCTTTTTAATATTGTCAGTCTTCTACATGTCGTACAATTGTTTATTTTCTTCAAAGTTTGAGTGTTCAGAATGGTATCGAAATTACAAATGCATAATGCGTATAAGAAGTATAAATTTTTCAGAAAAATATATGTCTAACGTACATCTAATATATATTTATTTATTACACAGATATATATCTCTTATGTATTAATATACAATAATAAATGTATATACATGAATATACAGGGTGAGCCAACGAAAACCCTCCACCCTGTTTTTTTTTTGTAATCAACTGTGAAATACGTCAATTTTGTTTGCCGAAACATGTCAATTTTGTTTTTAAGGGGAATGTATAATTGCGATAAATTCAACCGTGTTATTCCATCCCTTTAATTAGGATCCATCTCTTCAAAAATCTTAAATAATCAAGGATTGAAGCAAGAGTTGAATTTATCACAATTCCTCATAAAAACAAAATTGACGTGTTTTGGCATATTTTGCACAAATCAGTCAGAAAAAACGTGGTGGAAAGTTTTGGCTTACCTTTTGTTAGTTGAACAATGTTATTTAAATATTCATACACGGTTTACACAGATACGTTAAAATGTCCTTAATTCCAGTGCCAATAGTCGAAATTCCACAAACATGTAGAAATATCGGCGAAATGTAAACGTAGTGTCTTAACGTTGAAGAATAACATTCCCGGTCGCATTCTGAAGTATTCCCTACTTCAGAAACAAGGCCTTAAAAGATAGAGAAAGAGAATAGAAAGAATGGACTTCCGTTGAAAGCTATGTTAAGAAAAATATATGAGCTAGCAGCTCAGAAGGCTAGGAAAATGGAATGGGAGATGAAGAAGACTGTTGAATTAGCATTATAGTTTTTGTTTTGTTACATTCACAGAACTTTTTCTTCTTTTCTTTCCTAAAACGCAATGGTTCGACTATCCGGAAAGATCGGAAAGATCCAATCGTTTTGTCTCCCGACTGGTTCAGATACTAGAGATTCTAATAACATGACAGTCATTTTAAACAATACGTCTTAAACGTGTGTGGACACGGTTGTTTTTTAGTGTCATTTCTAAACCGATGGCACGGGGCATCTTCAAATATTTGAAAGAATACCAGCGTTACCCCGCTGAAACCCTGTTATCCGTCAAATATTGATTTTTGAACGTGCCATGCGCTCGGCCCCGAGGTTTTCAATTTAACGTACCACGGAGTGGAGCTACGATCAGGAGCGATCGATATCGATGATCACGCGCGGCAGAGTATTTTGTTAATATTTTCATTGCAGCTCATCCGCGAAGATAGGGGCCAGAACGGCGGCTTTGGATCGTATTGAATCGTCTGTCATAACCGCTCACCACTTCAATACGTTCCGATGCGCGACAGGTATAGTATATACGCGATGAAAAAGAGCTTTGAGAGAAAGAGAGAGATTCGTGTGGGGCTTATCGCCGCGGGGAAATCACGAGCGCGAGCGCGTGGCGAGAAACGGCCGAGAAATTCGCACTAAATATATGTGACAAACCTCGCGTATCTGCGACGAGAGAGATCTTCGACGGTACCCGCCAGACGTGCCGGCAACACTTTTAGAAGGGACAAGAGAGAGGAACGCGTGTGTCCCCTCCAGGTCTCGTCTCCGGAGGCAGATTATTCTCGGTTTGCGCGACGAAACGGCGGAGCCTACCCCCGTCCCCCTCAGCCTCACCCCTCATTAAAACACGAATGGCGCTAAAGCGTGGTTTCATTAACGGGAAATGTTCACGAAAGTCATTATAGCAAATTCGCAAGACGTGGTGACAAGATTGTGAGAAATTTGAGAAGATTCTCCTGGAAGCGACGTAAAATTTCGTAAGTTACCCTTCAGACTATCGCTATGAAATAATTTTATATATTTTTAAAAAATTGTGGAGAACAAAATGTGAAACACCAAATAAAATTTTCATCGAGAAAAGTTGACTAATTGTAAGATATTTCTGTAAATTTTGCGAGAGGCGAAGAAATACCATAAATTGTTAAACGTCGACATGAATATCTTGTAAAAAAAATGCCCATTGCATTTCTTTATTTTGTTTCAAGTGAACTTTAATAGAATCTTAACTTGAGGAATATTTCTAAAAATATTTTTTGTAACTAAACGTTCTGAATGCT
>NJRQ01000069.1:241027-268614 GCA_003063805.1 Aphaenogaster ashmeadi
AACCTTATCGTTTTTTCCGTGTAGGAATTCTCTAATTCAATGCTATTTCTTGCAACCTTTCTTCTTTAATGTATGGCTCTCGTAAATCAAAATCTTATGCATATATGTATGCGTCGCTAGATTATAAGCTTCACACGTAGAACATAATTATAACAGTTTCCAAATTCGGTAAAGTATAGCTCGCAGTTTGTAATTAACGATGATATTTACGATCGATTAAGAGTTTTTACGAACACGCATGTCCAAGCTCTCATCGCGATCATAACTAGATGACCAATCCCCAAGAGGGTGTTACGCTGATTGCAGCTGCGCCAGTTTAACGCGATGCGTCCCTTCTATAATTACATGAAGCGCCGTGTGTGCCATCACTTCGAAATTCATTAAAAATTGGATACCGGATGTTGCAAATACCAGAGCGTTTCATCCGGAATCTGCTATCCGTATGTCCTTGTGGGGCCGGTGGTAAAAAATTGCGAGAAGCAAGCTTACAGCTTTCTATCCGTAATCCTGCCTAACTTCATTCGCAATAATCGGATTAAGACTCTTATGCAAACATTTGTATAGCCGCGCAACTGTACGCAAATGTGAATCTACTTGCCAGATTTCTAAAAGCTCTTTAGAGAAGTACTCTTGACACATATCTGAAAGCAGCTTACTTAACATAAATTAGTAACGAAGTTATTTCTGAACGCTAATTCGTCGTACTTCATAAGCTCGGCGTATCTAAACATCATACATATATAGACGCATTTCATTAAATTATTAGTTATCCCTTAAAGATCTTAATTTAATCGACGAACCTCGCAGTGTCATTCGGCCGTGCCATTGAGGCGAATCGTGTGTACGATCTAAGATATGGACAAATTCATACGCACGGTTTATTATTTTACTCCTTCTCAGTGGTGAAGATGAAATGAAATTAAGAAAGCTGAGATCGCGCGCTCGTCGAGATCGCGGTCCGCGGCATGATGGCGTCTTAATCTCGTATTGCGCTTCGCAGCGGAAGCGTGAAACGTTCGTTTCGCCTCTTCTGCGTTGTTATTGTATAATGGTAAGCGTCACAGTGCCTCGAGACCCGTCATTATCGCGGCGTAACGCGCGATTTCATTACCCGCACCCAGGCCCACGCTCGTCCGCGCCAATATTGCGCATTGTATTCCCCACGTTATGCAGATGCATCCCTGCATTACAATGTCAACGAAAAGCCGGGAATCTGTATTAACCACGGAAATTCCAGAAACGTGATTACGCAATGCACCTTTCCCCCTATCGGCGAAATTTCTGCGAAATAGCACGGAAACGTGCACAGCCAGCGGAAAACTCAGGAAGAGGAAATAAGGAGATGTCTCTTGTATTTGTTGCATGCCTTCCGAAATTGCAGGTTGCTTGTTTCCGGATAGAAACTCAAATGGGATAACGAAGAGCATTTTGTAGATGATATATAACGTTACGCAAAATATTTGTTATTTTTTAATAATACTTCTATTATTATTAGTTTTATTGTAAAACGTAATTTTGTTGACCCGTTTATCCCCGGATTTTAATTATCCATTTATTTTATTAAGAATTTTATGATGATGAGAAGTAATGAGACGATTATCACTTGTTAATTACAAAAATCGTTGAACAGCATTTTACGCAATGTAATTAATTTCACTCGCGTTTATTGAAAATTTTAAAAAATTCCAGTTTTATTCGGTTTTTCTGCGTTATTGCGAAATATTAACTGGAGAGTTACGGTCAAGCGGTATAGCAAGCGGTATAAATAAAAATTTAATAAGTATTATATATAGAGCCGCGAGCGATATTTTCTCGACACAAACAATACGCTATAAATTTAATTAGTTCGTAATTAATCCTGTAAATTCAAAAAAAAATAGAGAGAGAGAGAGACCTGGAGATAGAAAATGCTGCCGGGAATCATCTCGGAAAATAT
This sequence comes from Aphaenogaster ashmeadi, assembly GCA_003063805.1. Taxonomy (NCBI): domain Eukaryota; kingdom Metazoa; phylum Arthropoda; class Insecta; order Hymenoptera; family Formicidae; genus Aphaenogaster; species Aphaenogaster ashmeadi. Next base: position 242,964 of record NJRQ01000069.1, read on the forward strand.
CTATCATTTCTATATCTATACGCGAACTCGGCACTATTTTCACACGCTCCGACGGCTTGCTCGCGCCGAGAACGAAGTACATTCTACACGTATTGTGAGCCAGCGACTTGTCGCACGCGCGACGCATTCTGCGCGGGAATTCCAGCGGGAGCGGCGACGACAACGGTGGCAGCGACCGTCGTCGAGTCATGAATTTAACATAAGAAAATAGATAAAGAATCCCGAAGAAGAGGAAGCGTACTACCTATGCCGCGACGTTGCCGAAAGGCAAAAGAGGTGCGAATTCGAAATACGGGGGTGGTCCTACGCGATCGACAGATCGCGAGACGAGGTAGCACGCAAATACCAGATATTTCCGTGCGTATGTCGAAGAGATTTATTTTCTGCGCAGACGTGCTCGGGAAAAGTTCTGGCAATGAGCGAATTCGGTGGTCGTCTCGAATTCGGAATAAATTCGCTTATCAGACGGAGCTTGTCAAGCTTCGCAAAACTTATTGAGCTATTGAATCGTGGATCGTTTACACTTAGGAAAACGCGACACATTCAATATCTTTTGTGCTTAGACATTGTCTGACTCGGGCAAATGTACATCCAAGATTGCTCATATTTTATTGGCTGTTCGAAAAGCACGGCAGGTCGCTTCCTTTGTGCCAGATAGTAAGAAGCAAGATGTCTTGTAGGAGAAGCCCCGATAATACCGCGAGTAGATGGATCCTATGTTCCGATGTATTCATGAAAATATAGAAAGATGCAGAAACGGAAATACATACGATATGCTTTATATATGCGTTTTGTGATGGTTGTTCGAAAACAAGTAAACAAACTCGAGAAGCATATCTGTGTCATGATATAAATTTTTAATAAAAGTGGTTCTTATCAGATGTGACAATAAAATGCCAATACAATACTTATTCAAATGCACCGTGTTGCAGTTTCTGCATTAATCGTTTTTTCAATTACAAAAAAATTTGTGTTATGAATTGTGTTTTCTTGAAATAATGTATAAAGCTGGATCCCCAGATTAAGTAAGCGACCGCGAACAAATATGAATGAATAATTTACTTCAACGACTGCGAACAGCGTCACCAATACTCATTAAAACGAATCTGAATCTGGCTTAACATACGTATTATCACAAACGGTACACGGAAAAAACGATAAGGTTGCCACAACCACAATAATAATAATATCTGGTACAGCCACGTCCTGTGGTTGTTACATTCACATTGATGTGAAGGCAACTATATGCATTTGGTACAGCAAACATAGTGAATGTTAAGACAAACATATATAGATGTCATAACAATGTGAATGTGACAACCACAGGACGTGGCTGTACCAAATATTACTATTATTGTGGTTGTGGCAACCTTATCGTTCTTTCGGTGTAACTAAGAAAAACGAAAAGAAGTAGGAAAAAATTAAATTCAATGATACGCTGGGTATGTACATACCTAACGTATCGTTTTATAACGATTATGTACATACGTATGTATATATATGATTGTTATTTATAATATGTTTTTGAAAAGAATATAAAGAATTTTATAAATTTGATCATTGTTAAAGATTCCTGCGATTCCGCACAGTTTATTATTTATACCTATATGTTATTAGAAATTATCTTTCGCTTTCCATAACGGGTTGTAAGAGATGTTCCATTACACCTGAGCCATTCGGAAGCCGACGATACGACAATTCCAATTTGGCATTACGCACGGGATGTCGAACATAACGACAGCATAAAAGTCCCTCGAGTGAGCTTAGCTCATGAAGGTTCCATCGACGACGTACCGCGGATGACAAGTACGACGACGTCTATTCTTCGTATGTCGACGGGGCTATAGATTCGCGAAATCATACCCACCCCCGGTGACAGCCGAATAGGCGGATTATTAAGATATCGAAAAGCCTGTCTCCGATCAAGTCAAGAGAGCGTTGAAGGGTGAGAGGGAGAAAATGACGGAGGAGGGGATGGCGAGGTGGATGGCGGGGGGATAGTTCAATAAATTTTCAATGCCTGGCAACTGGCGGATAGAAGGCTAGGGAGGGAACGGGAGTGACTGGATCGGATCTTCTTTCGACGGCGGATGGAACTGGTAACCTCGAAGCAGATTCACCCCTGATTACCATCGTATTAGGTTTTCGATGAAACCTTTTCTCCCCTCCCCGTCTCGCAGAAAATTCCCTCCGCCACCTGAGCTGTAATGAAACCAACCACCTCTGCGCGTGAACGTACAAGGGGGCTTATGTTTTCCGACAGATCTCGTTCGCCAACAAAATATTCCATCTTCGACTTAGCCATTTCTCACCTCGACAGCTTCGATTGGCGCTTTCGCGTTGGACGAAGGATCTTTCTGAGTATATCAAAAAGGTGGAGCAGAAGAAGAAGAATTCTCAACCTTGAAACGTGGGATCACGAGAAGAATGTTGCACGCGCGTTTCAGACGATCGTGATAATAACAGATAAAGAATAAAAGTAGCGTAATATATATCGAACGAGCAAGGGATGCGCGGAATAGTTTTTCACATCTTTGCGTATATATTTGTCCTTTCTATATGATTCGAATGTATCCCACGTGAAGCAATAAGAGTAGCATGAATGATGATACTCCTGAAAGTATCGGAGGCGGAGACGTGCAGCGATAAAGTGGGTACGAATATGAAGAAACCTTATCGTATAGCGGCACATGCTATTTTTCGGATTAGATCTCTCACACGGCCTCGCTGTCGGATTGGATCTCGCACGGCAGTAAAATTTAGAGTGGAGAACGTGAGTAGACGCGCTGCGAAACGTGACACCGTACGTTTACCTGCATCTAAGGAACTCGATAGAAAGCATTTCAGACGTCTCACGTGAGCAAAAGGCCCCGAGAGTCTGTAAAGAAAAAGTAGATAAATGTAAGATAGGATTGCTTCTCTGCAAAGGATCAAACGGGTTAGATCGGATGTCCCGTGAGCTATACTGATGCATTTCTGACATGCATTTGCGCACGCTGAGCGATCCATGTGAGATTTGATGTATGCGGCGTATCATGTAAAATCGATTACTAAAATGACAAAATATTTTAGATGATTCTATCACATATGATACGGAAGGATATGCTTTTGCAAAAAGAAAGAAACTAATCCATAATTGAAATTAATGAAGTTGCATGGACAATGTAATGAAAACGATGAACAAGAGCTATAAATTAAAGAGAGATAAACAAGGATATATATCTAATTGTGTCTCCAACCAAATGACCAAATGAAAACTTATTTAAAGATAAATTTAACTACATATAATAAATACATATTAGTTTTTAAAAAAACGCGCAGTTTTAAAAAATAATTCAGCTTTTTCTTTTTTCTTTATAATTATATTTCTCGCAATATGCAATTTAATTATTAAGGGAATCTCGATGTAGTAACATTCTGGGACTATTTATTTCCTTTGAGAGCAAGATTTAATATTTTTGTTTAAGATATGGATGCTGGATATAATAAGTTTCTCGCGTTTTCCAGATTTGGCACGTAGATGCTTTTTAATTTATAGCAGTCAAACGTCACCGAGGATTTATACCAGCTCGCAGTACGATTGCCAAGCTGAAATATAAACGGCAAGCAAAGCGCCCCGGGGACCGTCAGAACATCGTGACGGTCGTGCGAATTTGTGAAGATACCTCCCGTCCAACGCACGTTTTGACGTTCGTATTACGTTCTCGAGAAGAAACGCATGTTTCTACAAAGCGACGTCCGTTCTATGCGATATCGCGAAAATCTCAATCTCACTTTTATCGATTTAGACAGCCAATTCCATCTACATACGGCACGGTAACCCGAGCCATTTCTACCCAAGCGAATCGCATGCAATTGACAGAACCAATTGAAGGTCTGCGACGAACCGTAACGCACCACACAACAATAATTCAACGCGATTAATCGCGCCCATTGCGTCCTTCCTGTGGCTAAGTGTCACGCTGAGCAGGGAAATTAATTCTTTCTTCCCTTGGAGCCGATTAGAATAATGTGCGTTACTCGCGGAATGCTAATTCATCCGTTTATCAATAAATATTGTTAACAATTTTACGTACACAAACACATGTGAATACATTAGAGAGTAAACAGAACTTCTATATTGTTTCAAACTTAGAACTTGATTAATGAAAATCAAGTATGAAGAATGAAGAGAAGATAACAAATATAGACTCTATAATAAATCCGTGATTATCAGGTCGATAAAATATGAATTGAATTACGGATGAAGACGAAGCTGTTCATGAAAAGAATAGTTTTGCTGAAGTATTTAAAAATTTAGCCAGATACAGATCTAAAAATAATTTTGTTAGACTATCAAAATGCAAGAATTATGTAGGACGCTCTGGTTACTAGAATACCAAAACTTTTTATAGCATTATTATTATGAGCGTTCTATATAATTATTTTGATAGTTCAACATAATTATTTTCAAATCTGTATCTGGTGAAATTTTTAAACACTTCAACAAAACCGTTCTTTCCGTGTACGCTATGGGAAATGGAAGAATGAAGACCCGGGGGGGGGGGGGGAAACAAGGAATGTCAGTTTTATTAAAAATGAGATATGGTCGTCATTTTGTAGCGTTTAAGAGATACTACAAAGTGATGAACATCTTGGATTAAAAACTGTATTAATCAGTGAAAAAATGAGTGAAAATATGAAGGTAAAACATTCGGGTATAGGGGAAATAACAAACTTTAAAATTCATTTTACTCAAAAGTATAAAACTGACATTCCTTGTTTTCCCCCCCGGGTCTTCATATAAGGTGATCAAGCGCAGAAGAACCGTTTATTTGTAGCATTGTGTGCAATCACCGCAACATTATTTTACCATATCCATATTCATACATTACAAATGGCAATCGTGGTGTCACCGGCAGTCTCACGACCTCGGTATATGTCGTAAGAAACTATAGAGGAGCAGCGCAAGCAAGATCTGTAGGTGTGTAATACTTCTGTATGCGAGTGCATCGAGTGGGTTAATGACGCTCATCCATGGCCCGATTCGAAGTTTGCGCGACCGATGGAAGTAACGTTTTCGCGAATGCAAGCCCATTACCGGGTGCAACGTAGACCGGAGTCGACATAAATGGTACCGGCGCGTCGTGTGCCGTGCGGTGAATTTAGGGAGAGCCTCGGTTCACCCGACTCTCCGGAGCCACTACAGCGTAACTGTGATGTAACGAGTCGCGTAACGTTACTTCATTTTGATGTTCATTGAATTTCAATGGCGCCCGCCCACACAGGACGACTGGAAATTCCCTGCGTACCCACCCACGCGAATCGTACTGCCGAACGTTTACTTAATGTAATGTTTCCGCTTTAAGGGTATTTACGTTCTCCCTTATCTCTCCTCTTTCGACGTCGCATGTTACCGTATAAACGGAGGATAGATTGGCTCATAACCGTGCGCAGTAAAGAGCAAGTCGTATTATTGTGGTATCCTTGACAGAGACCGAGAACGCCACGTTTCTCGCTTGAGTTTGAGGGCAACGACTCGCTACGGGGAATTTCGCGCGCGCTTCCTGATTGTAAAAGGTCAACTGATCTTAACAAGCGCGAAGCCGCACAACAATCGGACACGCGAGCGAGGCCGCGCACGTCGACCTCTTTGTTGTCTACTGCCGGATTCCGGACCAGCCTAGGCACGATAGTGGAGTGGCTCCGCGTGCACGGTCCTTATTAATGCGCTCGTGATTGATTTACCGATCACTCGAGATGTCAATCCGTTCGGGACCATCGGGGCTCCATCGCGAGCGGCGGCGGTCGCGCCGGCTTCCGGGCGGCGAGTCGTCGTCGTCGTCGTCGTCGTGCCTGATGTATCTATTGTTACACGCTGACACGACCTGCGCGCTTGTTGCAAATTGCAATACATCAGTATGGATGTACGCGACACGTAACACGTCGAACCGGAGGGCGTTTGGAACGCGCGACCCGTCACTTACGAGACGATGTAATTTCGGTATGAGCTACTGCCTCGCGGACGTTTTGTAACGAGAATGTCGCCTGACAAATAGCGCTACGACGTTCTCCATTGAGCGAGTCGTTTTTATTTAGAACAATAGGGCTCATTGCGTCACTTCTCCTATTTTTCGTCAGAACAGAACGTCGGTTTTAATTACTAAAGAATTATCGAAATGATGATTATTAAAACTATTAAGATTAACTTTTATTTATTAGCTAGCATTTAATCCATTAGATGTATCCTCGATTTTATTTATTAGCACCGACAATCGTTAGAACACTTTTATTATTATTGTTCATAAGAACAAAAAGAAAACGGATCGGCAATTTAATCTTAACGAGAACCTGAAAGAGTGAAATTAGCCATCGTGGTTCTTTATGCGCAATTATCCTTTGTTCCTCTTTGAGCAACGAAGCGATGGGTGTCGAAAAAAAACAAGAATACTTTCATGAATAAATTCGCGGCTGATATAATGTCTGTCCTGATCCTTCATTTTTTATTCGTTCGCGTGAACAAACACTTGATCGTTGTCGAATGATACAAACGGACGAATGAACAAAGAAAAATATGACTTTTTTTCATGTGAGCTTAATTACGAAACAGTAATATCATTATTATTGGAATTTAAATTGCCAAAAGGATGAATAATACGCTGCACGCGCACAACAGCTCGTAAAATAATCGCAAGCAATGTTTGTGGTAATTGCATCACTTATTCATGAAATGTTCTACTCTTGGCCGTCACAAAGGCAGCCCAGCTTTTGATAATCTCTCTGTTAATGAGAAACCTAACGAGAATAACGCCGACCAACGTTAGTCTAGGTCCGGCTTTTGTGCCAATCAAGAGTGCACTGTGAGAGTTTATATGTATAAACAACTAATTATTTTTATAGGTGTAATGTATGAATATTAGTCAGAAATGACGGATAAATAGATTTTTATTAATCTGCGAATTCTTCCATATTAGGTAACGCATTTGTAATTAATCACAATTTTTATTCTTTCGTGAATAGATTGACAACTTACGACGTGCTATACATTTACGACGATATAGTCACACACACATTTTCCCTCCCTCCCCCCCCTCTCTCTCTCTCTGGCAGATAAAGTTAAATAACATTAAAAAGATATTTACTAACTTTCCGAGCATACATAAGATAATCGATACAGACTCGCAACATGATATGTTGTTAGCTCCCTTGAGAATATATTACTTTAATAATATTTCATATCTCTGACTTTTTCTCATTACGCGATAAGAGTTGTGATTTACGAGAGTTTTGCTTAACTTTCACTATGAATTTACGATTTATCTCAGCACCATCCTACAATTGGTTTTATTTGTGCGCGCGTGGTTGCCGAGAGGGAAAAAAATTACGGCAATCCGTACGGCGCGAGAGCAAATTTGCACTTTCACTGCATTCGGGGGATGTAAATGAATGCCGCCGTACCGCCGTACCGCCCAAAGGACCAAATTTATTCGCGTCATGAAAATTATTTCACTCTCGGCGTTACTGCCCACTCGATCCATCGTCAGCACCTGTGCTGCTTCAATGGAATCACTCGATCGCAGTAAATCGAAAGATTGCACCGGGTTCTCTATTTTACCCCGTTTATCGACGGGTCGACCCTACCCTTCCTTCTTTTCCCCACACATGCAGACACACATAGACTTCCTCTTTTTGTTCTTCTCCCTCTCTCCTCTCTCACCCTTCAATACTTCTTTCAAAAACTAGCTCTGCCTTGATTCTCGCTTTGCACGAAATAATCGATTTATATGCGTACTTCCTACCCTCACATACGTCTTCCTTCTTTCGTAGATCTTCCACACGGTTTCTCATCGCGATCACTGATGAAAATCTTCGTAACTGGTATGAAGCGAAGTGCTAATTCGCACAGATAAAACTGCGGGAAACGATGGGAATGAGCGCTCGCGAGTAACTTGAGAGTAAAAGAAATTAAAGAGTCTCGGGGTTCGCCGAGACTTATAAAGTCGAACATTAGATGGAAATACCAGAAAAGCGCGAGCCCGAAGACAAAATGTAGCAAAATGGAGCAAGAAAGAAAAGGAATAAACGAATGAAGTAGAAGGGAATTGGGAAAGAAAGCGAAAGAGAGACAGAGGGAGGGGGAGGGGACGGGCGGTGATGAACGGGCCAAAGTTAATTTCTTCGCGTTTTAATTATAACGACACCGATAATAATATTATACGGGTTTGATGCCCGATGATGCATGAAATCCCATTGCCATCGGCCTCGCTGAGTTACGACCAATGGGGCCGTGAGACTGCGAAGTGGAACGGACAATCGACGCGAGAGGGGAGAGAACGCAATTAATTAATTGGGCTCGGTCCTGGGTCGCCATATTTTCGCCGAAGAAATCAGTTTAGTAATATGCGGTCGAGGGGAACGTGCACGACTTCCGATAGCGAAACCGGCATCGACACAAAGATATACGAAACGTACGACGCGTCCCGAGGCCAGTCGGATCTGAATCGATATTCACGCTTCTAATCGCACGCTTGTGTCGCCTTACACATTCACCGTTTTCTTGCAGGCGCTTTTTTTACAAGCCCTCCTCCCACGTCTGCTTCTGGCAGAACGACGGGTTTCTCGAGTCCCTTCGTTACTTCAAAACGATATTTCCTTGAAAGCGCCGAGCGGCTTCTCAGCTTCTTTGTACGACGTTGTACTTTAACCCATCCGCGGGGATTCTTTGTCCTCCTCGTAAGAATAAAGAAAAAGGCGAGATATTCTCCGAAATGAACCCGACTTTGCTAGGCAGCCGCCGTGCTCTCGACAGACTTGATTTTCGGCCGTGATAATTACGATCGTAATATGAACGCTATTTTAATGAGACGATCGATTGATACCTGCCTGCAGTCGTGGATTATTCCTCGCTTAATGAGCGGACGCAATCAAGTGTGGATAACGTCATTTTTACTCAAGTCTTAATAGTTGAATATCAGCAGATCTAATGTTCGAAATCCGCGTTATCAAGAAGAATCTAATAAAGAATATAGTTACGACGCAATTATACGAATTCTAAATTCATTTCATGATTTTACAAAATTGCCTTTTAGCAATTAAGGAAAATAAAATTATGATTAATGTATCTCTCTTTTTCATATGTAAAAGGTATATAAAATTATTACTGCACGGAGAAAATTTTATATTAAAAATTACTATGTATGGCAGTATCCAATATTATAAAAATTTTCACTATGTTTTTCATTGTTTTACAAAGTAAAAATTTTTATAATTCCAGCAATAGTCCACGGCTACTGCCATACATAGTAATTTTTAATATAAAATTTTCTCCGTGTGCGCGAACGTTCGTTTCACATGTATCTTTTACCGATTCAAAATTACGTAAAAATTGCAACGTTATAAAAATACATGTTATATATATTCTGCACGTCCATTTTACAGTGTTAAAGTTTAATATGCACCTCGGCAAACGCTTCGTGCGCCTTATATAATTTTTTGCGAACTCTGTCGCTATAGTAACGAAGAGAACTGTGATACGTTCCATTTAACACCATCGCCACGCAGCTCTTTTGCGCGGTCTGCAAGAAAGCTCCTTTCAGCTTCATCGGGCGAACGAGGCTTTGAGAAGTTCGCGCACCGCGCCGGTGAACGCGGTAATCGAACGGCGTGCTCGAACGGATTTCGCTCCAGGATGTCGCAAAAATTTTCCGTTGAGTTCCGAAATATCCGGAATCGAGAATCGCCCGACGAGGTACGCCATGGGGCGGTTCCCTCCACTGCACCGGCGACCCCCTCGCTCGCAGTCTCCGCTCTCTTTCCCGTCAGAAAACCGGCGGGCAACTACCGCCTGGGAAGATATATAACCCGAATCCATTACGGCATCCTTTAAACTTGTGAGAATTTATCACAAGCCGATAGTCATTCGACCGTAATCTTGCTCGCGTAACCCCGCTTTGCCGAGGCTAGACACCGTACGATCGGGCTTTTAGAGGAGCACCCGCTATTTCCTCTTATCGATCTGGGAATCACTCTCACCTCGGTGGCGATTTTCGAGCGCGAAAGTACGTACGAACACGCACGTATCGCGCGACAGAGCCGCTGATAGATTCGTTCTATAACTGTCCGCAGGTGCAAGTTATCGATGTAACGCCGGATGACGGAAAGCTTTCGGAAGCTTTACACGGTAAATCCATATGTCAGCCCACCTTTTACGTTTTCAAAAAGCTTTGAGAAACTTACTATTTCATCTAACAATTCCGTAATGTTCAGATTTTTACAAGTTACATAAATTTTGCAAGTCAAAGTTTTTGCGATCTTAACAAATCGAGAAAATGAGATTAAATCGCTGCGAAAAAATGTGACGGCTTAATCCCGCTTTTTCCTGATTTATTGAAATCACACAATTTCATTCCTCTCGGGATGTAAAAGATTGGGAAAAAGTAATAATAATAAATTAATTTCCATAAATATTTTTCCGATCAAATGGAGATAAACTCTGTGCTTCAAATAAATATTTCATAATTCTTTTTAAATTTAGTAATTTTTTAAAATCATTAATTATTTCAATTTTCATTAAAAAAGAATTAAGTAATTTTGCCTGGCGATATCAGTTAATTACTATATTGAACAGTATTTATATAAGATACCTATATATAAGCCAAAAAGTGAATAGTGATAATCAATATCACTTCAACTGAACACCGATAATGAATTATAGACACATATACGTGTAACGGTAGTTACGGGGTCGAGTGATATGATTTTATATCGGTCAACTGTAATCACTATGCTCATCAGGATTTCTATAATCACTATAATTATTATAACAATTAGGATTTCCGATTTTAATCAGTTTCCAGAATACGTTATTGAAAAGTATGATAATTGAAGGATACGTATATATAATAATTATTACAATTTTTTGAAACATTATTGATCTCTCCCAGGTACTGCGAACATGTCGTTAACATGTCTCACCAAATGCATGGCGAGCTCGTGTAATATTCGTGTACCACATTACACATACATCCGCAACATAAACCACGAGATGCACACTTATACCTACGGTTGAGCGCGATAAAGAGAAACGACCGTCACCGAGAATCCTGAGAAGAGTCATCGCCTCGGAATCGGGGGGGGGGCTCTTCAACTTTAAATCGGCGCAGCGGGGAGCGTGTTTCCCGCTTCCACCTTCGTGAACGTCTCTTCCCGGATCTCGCCCTAAGTTACCGCACGTACGACGAGAGCAGTAAATTTTCGGGAGCTCTATCCCCGTCGAAGCGCCGCGAAACTATTTCACGCGAGGATCCCAGTCGCCGGGTCTGGGCGACCGGGATGTTCGGAGGAACGCTCTCCGTGGAAGATCAGCGATTTCCGGAAACGAGGCCGAAAGGAGATTACGTATGTGCCAATACTCACGGAATCCGGTCTTCACAGGAGCGGTCTTCTCCTCGCCATCCTCGCCCATCCGCTTCCCCCATCCTCCCCCTGCGAAAAGCAACGGCTGTCCCGAGACGTAACAGCTCCGTTGATCGAGGCACCCGCTTTTCGCCGGAATATCATACATTTGTTTCCGCGAGGGCCGATCGTCTCCGCCCGGGAGTTTACGGGCGCGTCGCCCAGTCCGTACTCGTGCGACATAACGAACGTATTTGGTATTCGTCGCGGTGGCAGCATCGATTCGCCGCCGAACGGCAATGCATCCCTTATGTTCACTGTGTCAAACTACAAAGCGGATATCGAATGGCTTTCCGCGTACGCGAAACCTATGTATTTCCCGTCAGTATTCTGCAATGCAAACTAGTTCTATTACCGAGGAATAATCGTATAACTGGAAAGACGACGACGTAAGCAGATTCTGTCGCGTAAGTTTTAACAAATAATTTTTTTGTGAAATGGAAGAGAGGGGGGCATGCGAAAATAAATAATCGCGACGTCGGTCCGCGCAATGCAAAATGATCTGACAAAATATTTTGCATATGAAATATTCAGCGGATCTTTCCGTTGTACTCAACGGTACCGAAAAAATAATTCATAGGACGACAGATACGCCGGAAACTTCGTGGCTTCTCTTATTGGCGCTTGAAATATTCAAATCACGTTTATACTCGTCTGGGGTCCTCCAGATCGAGGTATTCCAGACGAATGCCACGCTCTCGGGCAGAAGAAACATGCAAAACATATTCTCGTCTCGGGGTTAATTCGACCGGCAGGAATCCCACCAAGCTGGTTTCCTGCAATTTGACTTCTGTTCTCTTTCCGCATCAGGAAAATAGCTTAACTATATGGTTCTTCGCTTTTTGCGAAGAACTTGGCACGCACGATTGGGACGAACCAAGTACACTCATAAAAAATTATCCCTCAAAGTTATTTTTGAAAGATAAATAATCGCTAACGTCACATTCTAACGCTATCTATAAAATTGGATATATATTTACTAAATTGTGCGCGAAGTATCGTAACACATTTTCGCATAATTTTGGAGCGAACAGATCAGAACTTGTTCGAAACTACGATGTGAATATGTAACGCAAGACGTCGTATGGGTTCGCGTTAGCTCGAAAGCTACGTCTAAAGTTGTTACCACTATATTACATGACACTAATCTCTAATATGAGGATTTGCTAATAATTTATCATGCGTAACTTATTTTATATATTTGTTTAACACAGTTAATATTTGCGTATGAATAATGAATGCATCATGTATCAAATGATTACAATAGTTCAGTGATTCTCAACCTGTGGGGCGCGACCCACTGGCGGGGCGCGAGATATTCAAAGGGGGGGGGGGTACGAAAAAATGTAGATTAAAGAAAAAATCTATTTATTGAAAATTAAAACAATAACGTAATATGCATTCTGAAACATTTAACATAATTATTATGTTAGCATCAAATAAAGTATAATAAGGAAACGTAAAAATGTGTAGAATCCATGGAACAGCATATATATGTATCGTTATTGCAAAATATACCTAATAACCAATAAAACAAAAACACGAATTAAAAAATTGAATTGAAAGGGGGGCGCCACAAAAATTGATATTAGAAAAGGGGGCACACATGGAGAAAGGTTGAGAAACACTGCAATAGTTGATTAGTTTTCGCATACGATAATAAGAAGCGATGGTGAAATATTTGTCGTAAATTTCACAATGCAATGTCATAAATTACAGAGCGAAACTACGAAGCAACATCCTATTAGAAATAGAGCACTTTATGCGCAAGGTACTTTATGGGCTTTCATTATTTTAAGATACCAATTATTCATGAAGGAATAAGTGCCATCGATTCTAGAGCGATCAAGTACACCGGCAGAAAGGGAGCCTCTTCGTGGAATCTCCCACGAGCGCGCGATCTCCTTTTCAAGATCAGACCGCGTAAGCCCGGCTGATAATGCAAAGTTAGATAAACTCCGCCTTTCGAATCACGCAAATCTCAGGACGATCGCGGACCCAGATCTAAAGCGAATTCGCGTTCCCGTTAGCCACCGAAGACGGCAAAATTGGAAGGTGGTAATCCGAACCAGGACACCCCGAATTCACTTAACCCACCAGTTTCAGAGATTCTTCGCAAGCCACTTCTAGCGGAGATCCTCGAAGTGAAAACGTTCGAAAGAGGATAGGCGCTGCGGAAATTGGTAGCTTCTTCGATGCTAGCAAGCCCGGCTTTGCTTTTCCCCTCGCGGAGGAACAAGGTAAACCGGTTAAAAGGCGATGCACAGAGAAGCAATATCCGCAAGCAATCGGATCGCTGTGAGCAAAAGAAATTCTGCAGGGAGATCAACCATTTTAAGGAAAGTCCGTCTGACGAAATAAACGTGAGGTGCGCTCTAACTAAATAGTTCTCGATTTAAAACTTTATTTTATTTCGGGGAAGGGAAGATCTTATAGATGCTTATTAGCATCAAAAATTATTAAAATTCTGCTCGTTAAATGAACCAAAACCCATGGTCGCTAACGTAGTAAGAATATTTCTAATTAATCAATTTGGGCAGTTGTTGTCGAATATAATTTACTTTGATTTGTTATCTACTTACTGGCGGATAACTATACGTTATTTGTAGTTTCTATTTTATTCGTCGAATAATTCTCACAAGTACATCATTACATTGACTCTTCGAGTGTATGTCTGATTATAAATGCCGATTCATGTTAAAATTTACACGGAAAGAACGGTTTTGCTGAAGTATTTAAAAATTTAGCCATATACAGATCTGAAAATAATTATGTTGGACCATCCAAAATAATTATATAGGACGCTCAAGCATAATGACAATGCTGTAAAAAGTTTTGACATCTTAGCAAACAGCTTGAACGTCCTACATAATTATATTTCGGATGGTCCAATATAATTATTTTCTGATCTGTATCTGACTAAATTTTTAGATACTTCAGCAAAACCGTTCTTTCCGTGTATAACTTGCACTATAAACGATACGATTCAAATTAACTGTTCTTTATCTCTCTCCAAAGATACAAATCTGCTTTCTTATTCAAGATTATTTAAATCTGAAAAAGAGACAATATATTTCCGAGATCATATAAACGTAGATAGAAAAAAACGACGATCGTAGATTAAACTTGATCATTTTGCTCTTTTATCTGTAGTCAAAATTGCTTCAAGATAATATTTTCTGAAGATAAGCACATAATACGAAGTACGTAAGACATATACGAAGTACATCTACATATATGTACTTCGGGACACGAGCAAGTTTTCCGCTACAAAACGACTGAAAAGATACTTCATGTAACATCCCTGGGGCAATGCGTTATCATTCACCATATACAAAGAAAATATGCCTGAATGAAAACTCGTACACTACTATCGACATAAACCGCAAGTATGCGAAGCAGACAAATAATCCTTTTAAGAATCTCTCTAAGAAAATCGATTATCCGTTTAACAGTGGATTTTGCACATGTCGATGCGCTCCATTTACTATACCAGCATTTGCCGTAACTTTTCGATTCCATTCGGATTCTTGGCTTTGGTCGCGATATTTATTCCTTTTTACATTCGACTTCAATGATAAACTGACTGCGCGGTTTTCCTTCATTTATGGCCGCAATGAGCATCGAGTATTCAAAAAAGTATATACATATATTCGATTTCATTTATAATAAAAATACCATATCTTTTGTACAAGTTCGAAAACCAAATTGCATCATGTTACACACATGCACATCTAATGATCAAAACTTATTATAGATAAATGTAATGTTACAAACAAACAAAGCGCAATTTACCATCATCATGGGAATTAATTATATAAAATGATGTTAAAAGCTTATATAGCAGAAAATTAAATCGTAATTGCGCTACAATGAAAACATATTTGCAATTAAGTGCGGTTTAATGCCAATTATATTCGTAGTAGATCTAACTGCCAAAATGACTGTGCTAGTGCCAATCAAACTTAACGAGGGGTTGTTATCACGTCCTCCCAGCAAATGTGCCTGCCTGACCTTAATACCCCGTGCAAAGCGCTATTCGTGCCTACGACAGCTCACGCACTATTACACAGATTTCTATCAATTACGATCGGATAACTAGTTGTCGCCTATATATAGTCACAATACCTTCCGATGAATTTATCCGTTGGGTGATTTATCTCCGCGATATCGCTCATTAACTTTGCATTTCTCACTGTCCCGCGTGTTACACTGTTCGTCCGGCGCGTTATGTTTAATTTCCAATTCGCGTCCTGGAAATCAAGGAAAAATGCGAAGCGTGCGTGTGCACGCACCATATATCTGCACGATGAAAGAGTCGCTCCGAAGTTCCGCGCATGATTTGCAATCAAATCGCTTGAACGCTCCGATAAACGAACTGGATTCACGGTACGTTTAACCGCCAAATGTAATGTGCGGCAAACAAGTTTTGCGAATGTACGAAGCACACCGCGTGTGGCGCAAGTCATGCCCATGAGCATGGGGAAGCTGCACTTCCGCTAGAAAAGGGGGATAGGTAATCTCTCAAGGCGCGGTCGTGAGGGAAGAAACGTACACATGAAGAAACATATCGCGGCTCCTGGCACCGGGTTTTACGACACCGCCTATCTCTCCATATCGCGTCGCGCTGTGGTTTTATACGGCAACCGTAGTGGCATATTCTTGAAATTATGCGCAGTTTACGACGAGAAGCACGATACAATAGCCGGCGTAAAAACAGTGCTGAATACAATTTCGACTGACACTGCCACGGTGCGCAGAGAATTAATCACTTCCCTGTCTTAAATAACGTAGAGACGAGAGGAAGGAATCGTAAACGTTCGAGTTAATCTCGCGAAGCAGTTTACTGCGTCGCTTGTGTTGAACATAAAACTTATTACAATGAGAGCTGCTTGGAATAATGATTTAATCAGTGCAGCGCTTTTCTTGTAATATTTACTTACAGCTGCGTCATATCAATACATTATTGATGAGAAAGCCTCAACCGATCGTAGTAGCTGCTAGATAGTAGATATCGAAGCTCTTCATCAAATAATTAATATGCATGCGCATACATGTTGTTATCATAGCAGCGTGTCTAAAAGAGCGGTTGCTAATTGAACCATGAAGTTCACAAGTTGTGTCGTATAAATGCCTAGATAACGCGAGAGCAAAACAACATTGTGTCGAAGCATAGTTTCAAAATTACAATGCATTATTATTTCGAAAGCGATGTAACGTAAATCACGAAATTCGATGGAAACTGTCGAGTTTGCGTAACAAATAGCGATCGTCTCGCAATATGAGATGAATTATTAAAACACTATAAATTAATGAAGGAAACTTTTATGGGGTCCAAATTTACAATATGAGCCTTTGTTAGTAACAATTTTTAATAAACTGACATCGATAAAATTAATTTATTTTGTCGAGGAAATATATTCTAGATAACGTTTCGCTGCATTGATAAAAATACAAACTCTACGCTACAAATATAATTTTTCTTTACAAATATAAAGTTTTATAGAAACTTTCGCAACCTGAATGTTTGACAAGATTCTTCTAAGTCATTGTCTTAAAGAAATTTATGCTGTATTTATATGTCTTGTACCTACTGATGTATTTTTATTACAAGTTTTTACTTTGCGTTGTACCATAAGTCGATGCAAAACATAACGAAACAGAGTGGCAAATAATTCAGCAAAGAATCGAGAAAATGAGAAGAACGTTTTTCGTTTCACGTAAACCTTTTAATTCCATTGCTGAAACTTCTTTGGGGCAGGGCGAGAGGTTCTGGACGAGGAAATGGACGTGCTGAAAGAGACACGTTCGTTTTTCCTCGCGCGGAAGTGCGCTGACTGTTTTCATCGCGTTAAAACAGCGCCACGAAGGAGCGGAGAAACGTTTTCGCGCTTTATTACCGCCGGTGTTGCATGAAGCGCTGAGTACGCTCTCAAGGAGTACGTACACATATAGCCGTACACTTGGATCGAAACGATGTATGTCTCGTAAAGCGCATTTTCTACTGAATTCTCAACTACCTTCTTCTCTTCGCGAGTTATAATCCTCTGTCGCGTCGGCTTGAAAAGAGCGTGCTTTGAACCTTTCGTGCAACTAGACGCATTCTTCTTTCGCATACTACTATTCTTTAGTAACTTCAAACTTGCTGAGATCGACAAACAGGTGTCGAATGTATGGACTGAATTCTCTCTCTCTCTCTCTCTCTCTCTCTTTTCCTCTCTTTTCTGTCTCACATTTATTTTAACAAACTAAAAGGTATCTTTTTACGTGGATGTAAAAATCTACGTACGAAATAGAGACAAATATCGGAAAATAATTAAAATTATATCTCAGATATATTAAATGTCATTCAGAACAGTCATAAAGAAAATACATTTGTTTTCATAAATGTCCGTTTTAAATCC
Organism: Aphaenogaster ashmeadi; assembly: GCA_003063805.1. Lineage (NCBI taxonomy): Eukaryota > Metazoa > Arthropoda > Insecta > Hymenoptera > Formicidae > Aphaenogaster > Aphaenogaster ashmeadi. Next base: position 260,801 of record NJRQ01000069.1, read on the forward strand.
GAAGCAATTCACCGTTGCCCTCGGGCTAGAACTGATCGCTCGCTAATCCATTTGTCACCCCGTGTGACTTAATTCTATCAATTTTACATGTCAATAATCTAATTCGAGAAGCTTCACGCGATCGCGATATCTTAGTTTACTAATGGGCCGTCGTACACCAGGATTCCTGGAACACGGAGCATTTATGGCGATCGTGCCAGGAATGCAACATATGCCCTACGAACAACATATTCCCCAGGATCAGTAGGGCGAATAGAAACCGGAAAGGTATACCGGGGCCACCAAGTTTGCCCAGCCACTCGATCGAAATACTTAAGGAAGGATAGCTGCAACCGGGATTCCGATATAACGCTGAACCGACGTTTCTCTACGAAGATTAATGTTCAAATTGAAAACGTTTCTTGAATTCCAAGTGAATCCGCCCTTAATCGCTCGCTGCGAAATAATCGGAGTACGTTGACTCCCTCGCTCGATAGTAAACAGAGTGAGAGAGGATCCGATACGATTACCCCCGAAGTCGGAGACTCATTTACCCTCCTGTCACGATGTCTTCGCGCGTAGATGTCTCGTGCGTACACATATTTAGATATTATGTGTGCTTGTGCGTGTGTATTAGCGGAATTGCTGTTTACTTGCTCCTGTCATTTTAATAGATATCTTATTTGCCAAGAAATTCTACGCTCCGATGCTGAAGATATTCCTGACAAATAAATGTTCTTCAACTCGTAAAAGATTTCCGAAAATATTTCCCAGCAGATTCAGATCGTATAGCGCGCATCTAACTCTTTTGAAACTTAGCTAATCATATTTTGCGAAAGACCTCTTCAGTGATCTCTTCCGAGTGCTTTCCAGCGAGTCGACGTATACTTTGGTGGATTCGAGTTTTAAAGCCTTTACCACGCACGTCCCGTGAAACGTCTCTCGCTATGTGTTTTACCGCCCGATCGTAAAAGTGGAAGCGCGGAAGCGCAGATGCGAATGTAGACGAGAACGGTGCGGTCCCTATTGAGGCTTTTCGTGCCGCGATCCTCCAGCCGGGTCAGAAGGAAGAGGCATTCGTGGATTCAGTTGGGCGTGAATGGCGCGATATCGCGGCTTGGCGCTCGCGAAAAATCGATTCGGTCTAGACACCATCTTTGTGATACAGATTTCTGAATCGGCCATTGCCGCCGCTCGATTACGCGTAAAGAGCTTTATGGGTGTTCGTCCTTTCTGCATAATATATCACCTTTGAAATCCGCTATATCAGAAAGAGAGCTTTTTTTATAATACTTAATAACGAGTACAGTAATATAGTTTTTATATATTTCCAATTATCAAATATAAAAGAGGCCATGACATCTTTCAAAGATGTAGTTATCAACGTCATGTTTAGGAAATATTGTGTAATATGTTTCCTATTAAATATTACACAGAAAGCGCAACTTCATAGATGACAATTTACGAACAGTTCCTGTCGTGTATTTTCAATATACTCAAACCGCAAACGTCATCTAGACAGAAACTCATTAGCATCGTCGACAACCGTCGACGTCGCCGTGTCTATTTGAATAGTATTCCCTTGATAGATACTATCAAATTAAGAACGTTGTCTTTGTGTGTGCAACTTCGTGTCATGTTATATTCAGTAACAGCAGTTCTATCCCAAACTTTTTCTTCCACGTAAAACTTTAGATATAGTCGAAAAAGTTGCTAACATTATCTAACAATAGTTTCTACGCAAAGTAAAGTCTTAATAAAATATGAAATATTTTATAAATTATTGATTTTTCGATGAACTTAACAAATCCATTAGTTTGGCTCGTTAACATATCGCACTCCAAGCTCATACTGACCATCAAATTGTAACTACGAAAGAAATCAATTTATGCAAAAAGACATACACACACATATATCTTACTAAAAATTTTATTACGCAATGTAAATGCACCTGTAAAAAAGTATCATCATTGATGTAAGATATCATTACAATTGCCGACCTATTTCTGTATCCCTTTTTCCTATTGTCTCTATCGTAAGGAAGATATTCCTCCTACGAATTATGCGTGAATCACCGAATACATATATGCTATATAGACGTCGCAGAATATATATAAACAAGTGAAAATGTCAGCGTGTGGAGTCTGGATAGCTTAATGGTAGAAGCAATCGTCTGGCAAGGGAAAGATTCCAGTTTCGATTTCCGGTCTAATCATCCGTAACGCGATGCCATTAGTGTATGATAATATAAAAATAGATAGCGGATAATGGAAAAAGGAAATCGTCAGAGATGAAATTTTTAGATTATTAACAAAACGTTTTATAAAGATAAGTGTTATGATCACAGCGGACTATAATGAGCGATCCTTTTTATGATTATTTATCTGAATTATTCATAATGGGTATATTTGATATACATTTTTACATACAGATATATTATTCAAAAATTATTTTAAAAGAAGCCTTCTTTACTATTGAAAAAGCAAGTACCTCAAGAGACCGTAAAGGTATAACACAATTTTTTCTTATACGAGTCAAATAATTTTTATGTCCTCGTATATTCGTATGCACCTCCGTCTTAGCGAGACGTGCGCTCTTTGTTATTCAAGGAAGCTATTCGCACTATTCTGAGAGCTTGGCCGTACTTTTTCGTAAACATGCTCCAACATGCGCTGCATAGTGCCTGGCAGGCGAAGTTTAACTTTATCCGTGGATTTATTCAGACAAGAATCTCTCATGGCAAAGGCAGCTGTAAATATTTGTCAGGAAAATTTTTACAAAGATAATAACGTTTCAATTTGTTATTTCGTATGAACATATACAAATCAAACAATTGCAATTCATTAAAAAATATAATTCTGTTCAGTTCAAAGGGAGCTGGCAATCTAAAATAAACGAAAAAGGTTAACACATTGTTGCAATTTTTTTTACTCTGCGAATTAAAGTTACGTGTAACTCGTCGTTCGATGTAATGCCGCAGATTCGATTTCAGTTTTTTCCGTAACTTTTATGTTTCAGAAAGCTTCTTGCGGTTTGTCAGGCGAAAAACGGAGTTACGGATGTGACAATACGATGACGCGAGATCCGCAACGATGGGTAGATCACCCGTACGCTGTAGATCGGCGGCGGATACCGAGGATGGTCCTCCAGATCCTGTTCATTCAGAATTTTGTTACATTTAAAGCCGTTGCTCAGATAGCTGAATGTCCGCCGCCGGAAATAATAACGGGCTGTCCCTGCTATAACTTTGAAGACGGTCTCTTTCTGGAATGCGCTGGCGCTACGGAAGAGACTTTAAGAACCACCCTACAAGGCGTGTTAAGTATAAGCGGTAAGTTAAATGTTTAAGAGAAAGAAGTCAAGAATTCTTAACGATACAGTTGAGGAACAAAATGTCACTTAACTGCATGTATATGTAAAATGTCTTCACATAATACTGTGAAGAAATAATGTTTAAACGTTAACGTTAGAAGTTATTGTTAAAGTTGTATTGTATATAGTGCTTGTATATAAATCCTAAAATAAGTATTTTTGTGAAAGAATTTGTAGATTATAACATATTTAAGATTTTAAATTAATGTATATTAATGTGTACATTAATATTGCAGTGATAATTTTTCTTTATAATATAAAACGTGATTTTTTAAATAAATATATTGCGATTAAATATATTTAGCGACATCATCTCTAAAAACATCGGCTCTATCGATTGAGTAGCCTATTAAACTTACTCGTCGCGCCTCATTTAATACTGAACTACTAATACGTATGCGCTTTCGTACATTTCCATGTAGTCTCAACGTAAGGTTGAAGTTGACGCTATTGGAGAAAACCATTTTCTTTAATGCGCTTCATAAAACTAATGAAACGTGCAATCAGCCAATGCTGCCAAATTCAAAGTTTATGTTATCGGGATTCAATGAAATTAATGGCCGTGCCTTTTACGATCGTTTTCAGGCGCGGGCACGATGGTACAGTCGTTGAGTGTTTACGAGCTCGACAAAAGCATCGAAGAACTGAAAGAGGGTGCCTTCCCTCCCGGCTCGCAAATCAGACATCTTCAAATATCACATTCATCTTTGCGGGAAGTAAGCGAGGGCGCTTTCACGAACTTGAAAGATAGCCTCGAATCCTTGGCACTGGTTTCCGGTCGTTTGCCTCACGTGCCTCAAAAATCATTGGCCGATTTACGAAAGCTGGCTGCCTTGGATCTCGAGACGAATTTGATACAGGATCTCTCGTCCTACTGTTTTTATGGCTTGAAGCTAATGAAGCTGACTCTGAAGGGAAATCAAATATCGAAAATTTCCGAATACGCGTTCGCGGGCCTCGAGGACAGCCTCAGCGATCTGGATCTAGCTGAAAACAAGTTGAAGCTGTTTCCCATGGCTCCCTTGAGGAGACTCGAGAGCTTAGCTTCGCTCAGGCTAGCGTGGAACGAGATATCGGAGCTGCCCGACGACGGTTACAGCCTGCTCAGCTCTTTGCTGATCCTCGATCTGAGCAGCAACAATTTCGAGAAACTGGCCGAGGACTGCTTCAGACCCTGTCCCATCCTTCACACCCTATCCCTCTACTATAACTCCATCGAGAGCATTCACAAGGACGCCTTCGCGTCGTTGAAGGATCTAGAGTCGATCGATTTGAGCCACAACAAAATAGTCTTCCTCGACGTGGCGACATTCAAGGGGAACGAACGGCTGCGCACGATCGAGCTCAGTCATAACCATATTCACTACATCGGCGGCGTATTCGCGCGACTGCCCGAACTGAGGGAACTTTATCTGGCGGAAAACAATATCCTGGAAATCCCGGGAGATGCGTTCGCCGGTAGCGTCAGCCTCGCGGTGGTGTATCTCCAGCAGAACGCCATCCGTAGAATCGACGCCAAGGGTCTCACGAGTCTCACGCAGCTGGCGCAATTGCATCTGAGTAACAACTACATCGAGAAAGTGCCGCGGGAATTCCTGGAGCACTGCGAGAACCTCTCGTCGCTCTCTCTGGACGGTAACAAGATCCGCGAGTTACAATCGGGCACATTCCTTAAGCTGCATCAATTGCGCGAGCTGCGGTTGCAAGATAATCATATAACGGAGGTGAAACGCGGCGTTTTCACGCCGCTACCGGCGCTCCTCGAGCTACATCTGCAAAACAACGCCATTACCTCCATGGAGACGGGGGCGCTGAGAACGCTGAATAGTCTCCAGCATGTTAATCTGCAGGGCAATCAGTTGACCATGCTCGGCGACGTCTTTCAGTTGTCCGCCTCGGAGTCGTCTTCCGGCGGAAGCTCTTTGGTGTCTATTCAGCTGGACAGCAACGGCTTGGCCGTTCTACACAATGACTCTTTGCGCGGCCAAGCGTCCGTCAGAATCATGTGGCTGGGTCACAACAAGCTGACACACCTGCAAGCTCCTCTCTTCAGGGATCTCCTTTTGGTGGAGCGCCTTTATCTGACGAACAATTCCATATCTAGGATCGAGGACGCTGCTTTTCAGCCGATGCAGGCTTTAAAATTTCTCGAGCTCAGCATGAATAAGCTGAGTCACGTAACGGCGAGAACATTCTCGGAGTTGCACGAGCTCGAGGAACTATATTTGCAAGATAACGGCTTGAGGAGACTCGACCCTTACGCATTAACGGCTCTTAAGAAGCTGAGGGTGTTGGACCTGGCGAATAATTATCTCACCGTTTTACAAGACGCAATGTTTCAGGAAGATCTGCCAATTAAAACGTTGAATCTAAAAAACTGCTCGATAGCCACGATAGAGAACGGTGCTTTTCGCGGACTCAACAACTTGTTCGATCTCAACTTGGACGACAATCTTCTCACGGCGACGGCGCTACTGCGTCTGCACGTTCCCGGTCTTCGAACACTCGCGGCGTCCGGCAATAACTTCAGTCAAATCACAGAGCACTGTTTTAACGGACTGCCATCTCTGCAGGAGCTGTTCCTGGACAGCTCACAAATAAGTCAATTGCCAGAGACCATCTTTGTGCTGAATCGGAATCTGGCGCGTCTATATTTGAACCATAATCATCTGCGTGCTCTGCCGCCGGGCATTTTTGACAGATTGCTGTCACTGCGGGAGATACATCTGGATCACAATCGATTCCAGGACATCCCGTACTCGGCACTCGCGAGTGCTCTTAATCTCGAGATCCTCACGCTGTCAACCAACGAGATTTTAAACGTCGACGTGGCAAGCTTTGCCAGCTTGAAGCATCTGAGAGAGTTGGATCTGAGCCACAATAAGATCGAGACCATGTCCGGATTCGCGATGGCCAATCTGTCGCGCTTGATATCCGTGGATCTTAGCCACAATAATTTGAACGCCCTACCGGCGAACTTCTTCGCGCATTCGTCCTTATTACGAAGAGTGGACTTGTCGGAGAATAAATTCCGACAGATACCCGCGGTGGCTCTCTCGGGGCAGAATCTTCCCGGTCTGGCCTGGCTAAATCTCACGCGAAATCCTCTAAACAGGATCCACGATCTCCCATCAGAGGCGATGTATCCTATTCTTCAGGAGGTACATATATCCGGCACCAATCTGAGTATAGTAACCTCGCAAGATTTCGAGGCCTTCCCGGCACTATTGCATCTTTATCTGGGTCAGAATTGCATCTTACGAGTATCGCCGGGCGCGTTTCGCAGCCTCCCGAATTTGCTCACTCTTCATCTCGGCATGAACAGCTTGGAGATCCTGCCGAAGGAGAGACTCCAGGGCATGGAGCATTTACGGATACTCAATTTAACGCACAACCGTCTGAAAGAGCTGGAAGAATTCCCGGAAGATCTCAAATCTCTTCAAATACTGGACTTGTCCTACAATCAGATCGGCATCGTCGGCAAAGTGACGTTCAAGAATTTAATTAGCCTGGTGGAGCTGCATCTTTATGGTAACTGGATAAACGCCATCTCCAGCGAGGCATTTAGACCCCTGAAGAAGTTACGTCTACTTGACTTGAGTAGGAATTACTTGGAGAACCTGCCATTGAACGCCTTCCGGCCACTCGAGACGCAAATAAGGAGCCTGCGGGCTGAAGGTGAGCTACTTATACACACCTAGTATTTGTAATTAATTTCGCGCTCGCACGCGTTTGCTCATTCTTTCTCGAGAGCAACGACACCGGCTGCGAGCGAACGAAAACGATATACGAGAGTTTTCTCTCGTATATACGGCGGGGCTATCGATCCGAATGAAATTACTACTACTTGAAAATCAATCGTATCGCGGGTCACGTATCGCCATATCTCGAATCAATATTCAACACTGAGAAACAATCAAACAAGTTCTCATAACTCGTTTCCTTAGGCGGAATTCACGGAGCTTGAATTTCTCACAGCATCTTAATGTTTCTCGGAAGCTTTAAAATGTATTGCGAGCTATATGTATCCCTTTTTTTACAAAATGTAGACTCGCGATGGCATATATTACCATACGGCAGTGAAATCCTATTAATCCGTTTATTCATGAATCGCGCAGATATGTTTTATGCTAATTGGAAAGTATTGAACCGGAATTATAAAATTTAATTATTGTTAATGCATGAGGTTTGTAATTAATTTTAGTCAATTACAACGCGCGGGAGAATAAATGAGATTTATATTTATTATAATACTTATATTTATTGAATTTTTAATTATGTATTTGAATTAAATTTCCAATGAATAGGTGGGGAGAATAAATAGAGTCTCATTGTAGTTAAAAGCAGCAACAACATATAGAAAATATTCATGAATCCTTTTTCGAGTTAAATACACTGAAAAAAAATTCTTGGTAAACCTGTGTGATGCATTCAGTATACTTTCTTTTGAAGTATTTGATTAT
>NJRQ01000069.1:268714-286659 GCA_003063805.1 Aphaenogaster ashmeadi
TTACAAACATTTGTAATAATTATAAAAGAGCAAATTTTGTTTAGTTGAGCCAACTAAATTATGTAATACTTATTATACGTTTAGTTGAAACTATTTCACCAAGGTGCTTGGTAATGTTAACCAAGCCTGGATTTTTATAACCAAGCCTTTCTTTTAGTGTATAACTTACAAATATGTTCTCGCACTAACTGGATAAATTATCTGTTATCGAATTATGATTCGAACGTGTTATTCAAATATTATGTAATATATACATATAACAAAATAATCTAGTATCTTATATCCAAATACATACTCGATATTAGAAAATCATTGTATTTTTGTTTATATTATTTATTAACAAGTTGTTTCAGAATCGTCTCGCTGTCGATGTTCTTCGAGATAATGAGCTTGCTTTTTAAGTCGATCTTGATGAGTAGAACGTCGCGAGCAATAGCGAATTTTTTGTCTCATTGACAGAGAACCCATTACATTGTGGCTGCGAGTCGCAAGAATTGTGGGAATGGTTGAGAGACCATCAGAAATTGGTGAGCGGGGTCGGCGGTGGTCGTAGCCGCGGAAGAAATGGTGTCGGAGTCGGTGACGTCGAGGGCGGCTTGTTAAGATGCGAGCAGCCACCCGAGCTCCGGGGTCTCGTCTTCCTCGATCTTGACCCCCACGCCTTCTGTTCCGCTCCGCTGGTCCTGAAACTCGCAATTCAAGACATTCAGCCCTTTTCCGTTCTGGTATCGTGGCAGAGCAGGAATCATTCCGGTCTCCACGGATACCAAGTGGCGTATCACGCCTTGGACAACGTCGACGAGGTAAGAGTTTTTATTATTGTGCGAGAAAAATCGTAACCTTACGCTACGTTGAATAAAGTGAACAGAAGGGAAACATCAAATTAAAAAAAAAGAGAACTATGCGCTGTCTGGCAATTTACAAGTCGAACGTTACTTTATATATTTCTAAAATGAAATTTCTTCTAATATTATTATTTCAAATATAACTTTAGTAAAATTATTGATTCCTATAGCTATTTGCGAAATTCGTAGTTTTATCCAGTTATTAATAACATTTATACTGTATTTCTTTACAAAATATGGCAAAATATTGAATAATGGCACAATATTAAAAATAATATGCTAAAGATCCACGCACGTGATGAGAATTCTACAGAATTGTTCAGAAACGTGCTGCACTGTTTCTCCAAACGATCATTTCTTATTTATTCGGCGCAAAGGCAAGAAGCCCGCGCATGTTGATGGCGAAACGTTTCCGTCGGGGTTTCAGGTACGAGGTAAGCTGCTGGATCCAAAGGCACGTTCGGTAAGATTGACGAAGTTGGCATCTGACACGCGCTACCTGATCTGCGTACTTGGCTTGGGCAGCTGGGGCACGCCGATCCCGGAGGACATTGGCTCCTGGCAATGGAACGCCTCGCACGATGACGTGATCGAGGGGTCCTCGTTACCCGTGATGGTGAACTCGCCTACGAGCCGGTGCACCGAGGTCAGAACTTTGGATGCACCCGATTCGATAGTGGGCGATGGCACGGTGAGCGACAGGGGCAGCTTGGCGAATATCCTTACGAGACGGCTGGGCCTGATCGTGGGCAGCTGCATGGGCTTCGTGGTCTTCGTGGTGCTGATCTCCGTTCTGGGTTACATGAAAATGAAGAAGCAGAGGGCGACGATCAAGCGAGATCAGCCGTTGTCCTCGAATCCGCCGGAGTACATGTCCTACAGGCACTTCTCGTTGCAGAGCGGCGACAGAGCGGAGAACGCCTGTCCGAGTTTCATCAGTAACATCGGGCCCCCGCCCCTCAGCTCGTAGCAGAAGGCGAAGGAGTCTCGTAAAGAGACCGCACAACACGACATCGAGATGAAAACCGTGTCGACTTGCACCAATATCTACAGCTAATAATCGCGCGGCACGAGGAGACGACGACGCGTCGTGTCAACGACGCTTCCGGTGTCGTCGGAAAAAGTGACGAAGAACTTTTAATGTGCGTTTTCAAATAATCGAATAAAAAACCGTCGATTATGTCGGCCGCATCGTAGAACGATGATTTGCGACGATCGTGATTTTATTCCGGCCGTCACGAGTCGACATAATTTCCTTTACTTCGCGAACGTAATCCACGAGACAAACACGCCGTTCGACTTACGTAGCAAATAATCAAAAGCGGCAATCGGTAAAATTGTTTTAATCAACAACAGCATTTCGACGCAGAAGGTCTTTTGTACTATACATCGTCGAACGTGACCGCGGCGTCAATATTTTCGCGATTAAGCTCAGCTTGTGTACGAAGGACGGAATTCGACGTAGCAAAGTGCCAAAAATACATGTCCTTACGTACAATACAAGTCTCTCATCCGCGATCGCTTGGGTGTAAATGCGCAACTTCCAGAAAAATATTCTCGAGTGACTTAATCTCATCGTCACGCATCAGCAAGAAAGCATCGACAAACGTCAGTATACACGACTTCGGTACGTCATGGCATTCGAAACACGTACCAAAAGACTGGGAAACGTTCTCACACGAAATCCAAGAACTGCCTGCGAGAAAATCAAGCGTACGCGATAAAATTAGCATTTTGACAGGAGATTTTTACCGGGGCGGATTACTCTTTACGGTTTTCCTTCTTTTTTTACGATGTATACCACCGGGAAAAACCGCCGGCTGTTATCGGCGAATATTTCCGCTGCTTTACGAAACCAGCAACCGAGCAACGACGTATCGACCCTCTCTCACTCCCGAAACTTCGAATCTCTCGTACGAAGACTGATTTTTTACGCTGCTTAAAAATTTCCTTCGTAATTCCCGAGACTCCTCTGCGTATCGTACACTCGGCGCGACACTTTTTTGTAAATAACGTGAAACATCGCGGCATAACGATGTCCATGCAGATGTGTATCCGTGAAATTCGTCTTTATAGTGCTGCGCAAGCAATATTACACTTATTCGTATTGATAGTTTCTAATGATCAGCACTAACATAATTAAGAAGAAACGCGATCCACGACGAAGGACGTCGCGTCAACGTCCTTAAGACATTGCGATAGGAAAGATTTTACGAACGATCGCGATCTCTAGCCTCTGCGATTTTGATAGTATCACGTTACGAGGCGGACACATCTCGTGACACCCGAACGAGCACATTCGGACTCTTGAATTGTGAAAGACTAAGTGTGATTCCTGCCATGAAAAAGAAGAAGAAATAATCGATTCCAAGTTGCCAAATGTTAACTGTGTATCGAATATCGTGAAAAAAAATCGGTTTATTGTATATAGATAGAAGATATGTATACACATAGCATTCTTTATTATAGCCTAGGCTTTCGGTTAATAAAAGTACCCCACAAAGCTGTAAATTGATTATTTCAATTATCATTCATGTAATTTCCTCAAACCTTATTAACAAACTAATTAACAATAATTAATTTTTGTTTTAATTTCTTGTTTATTACGGGACACTGAACTCATGCAGAATACAAATTTTCAAATGAGGCGTAATAACAAAAAAAACAAAAGGGTTTAACCCGCACTACGAATTTTACAATAATTATCATAATTTTATTCGATTCGATTTTATTATAACGCAATTATTTATTTGCTTTGCTCCACGGTTGCGCGTGAAACGTCTCGTTTATGATTCAACCGCCATTCCGGCCAAATGGAATTTCCTAGCGTATCTCCGGCGATCCGTTAAGTCATCTCACACGACTAATTAATTAATTATAATGGCAGCTTAGACCGGACAGCTTAGAACGCGTTTCTGTTTCGCATAGATTTCGTAATTAACTCGGGTATATCCCTGAGCGTCAATCAGTTCCGATCTGATACGTCGAAGGAGAAGCTATAGCTGCAAGGAGATATGCCTTCTAATAATACATGCCTCAATGCAAGTCCGTTTTATGGCTGCACATCTGCATAGCATCGCAGATATCACATCGTCCCATGTGGCAGGTAAGTGAATATCTTAAAGACTACCGAGATTTATCATTAATGATTCACTATTTGTCATTTGTACAGACATGTAGATACATTTTATAATATTTTCCACTTTATTATTAATTTGTCTGCAATCTCTTGCACATGTAAGTAGTTTTTAAATTAATACATCAATATATATATCAACATTTCTTCATGTGTTTTTTATTTGTGAATATCTTAAAGACTACCGAGATTTATCATTAATGATTCATTATTTGTCATTTATATAGACATGTAGATACATTTTATAATATTTTCCACTTTATTATTCATTTGTCTGCAATCTCTTGCACATGTAAGTAGTTTTTAAATTAATACATCAATATATATCAACATTTCTTCATGTGTTTTTTATTTTATATAAAGCAACACACACACACACACAGAATATTATGTTACCTTTTTTCTACAGAACATTACATATGCACATGCAAATTTTTGACTAAAATAACATAAAAAAAGCGTGTAATTCTTGTCTTATAAAGACGTGTAATTCTTGTCTTATAAAGATTCGATAATTTCGAATAGACTTACAAAGGATATATAAAAAATACTAGAAACTGCAAAGATCTCGAGAGATTAATTAAGTATAGTCGTATCGAAACTGCTATAACGTCAACAACGTCAACGTCCCTTGAGAGGGAATTAAAGTAGCAGTTTGAAATAAGATCGCTGCTGAGTAAATTTAATGAGAATACAACAAGAAGAAACGCGACAAGAAAGGTCAGCGTGATACGTCGAGAGATGCAGAGGCACGCTGAGCAGCGCAATTATGAGCACTAATTAATTCCACGGGTTTCGTCTAACCGTCGCGTGTCGTTAATTTACTTGGTATATAACGGCCGTAAATGTGTTGCGATCGTCCGTAGTTTCCGCTTATTTTATAATTATATTCCGCGTTCTCGTCAACGAAGTCCAGTACATTTTTGTGCCAGTATAAAGTTTACTCGTGCTATTCTAGAAAAGTAATATTCAAACTAGATTCAGACCTTTGCAGTGATGAAACTTTCTTTCTCTCTCTTTCTTTTTTTCACTCTCCGTGTCTATCTCTCTCTCTCTCTCTCTCTCTCTCTCTCTCTTTCTCTTTAGCGGAAAGTATATAAGATAGTAGCTAGTATAATTAAGAAAGACATGCACGATGAAGTTCTTTTTAAACAAGAACAAAAGAAGACGCGCTAACGAACATAATTAACAAAAACTAAGCAAAAACACACACATTAATATTAAGAAACAGAGAGATCACTTTTATAATTATTTATTACGCTGTTCACGTTTAACTGAAGATACATTAATCACGCCTTCGCGTCATTATTCATTTGTTGTATACTTCTCACTGATTATACTCACAGCTTACCAATCTTACGAAACGCTTCACTGTAAACGTGATTTTACAATGAATCGAACAAATAAATTCACGTCCACCAAGAAAATAGTTATTTTCTTGCTATTTTATAAGGAAACGAGGAGATAAATAACATATATTGCAACGCGATTTATAATTTCAAAATGGAACGCGAAGAAGGAATAGTGGTGAAAGTATAATAAAGCGGCAGCGCGATTTGTTAAAGAACAACTGATATTATTCTAGGTGAGCACCGACAGCTATATTTCCCAAGTGCTAAAAAAATGACAGTTAAACGAGCTATTATAAAACATCCACCCGTATGTAATAAGCCATGTTTCACCGAAACCGCTTTTCTCCCTTTTCGTTCGCCCGACCCTGCATGAAGTTTGCTCGCGAGTACTTTATTTGCAACGAGTACTTAATATCTTCCTTCACGAGTGCTCGCTCAGTGAAAACCGCATGGTTGTGGATACATTCCGCTATTTAACTGCGTATGTAATTTAATTATTCAGCGCGGCGTCTTCAAAACAGCGTTTCGCGCAAAATAGAGGCAGAGGCGAAAAGTCTGACGACTTGCAATCTTTCGGAATAGTCGGAAAAGCTACGAAATCCGCTGGACAGACGGATAACGCCGAAGCTTCGGTGCAAACACACGACCAGCGCGAAGATATCCGGCACGTTAATGAACCAAGACGTCAGTTTGCAACGGAATGGGGGCGGTGTTTTGCTTCCGAAGCATACCCCCGCATGACAAACAGCCGCGGTCGAGGGTTCTTCTGGCCGAACGGCAACTCCAAACGCCGCACATATTGTTAATCTTTCGCTGTGCACACGGGACCAACGGCGTTGCAGTTTCCAAGTGCAACTATTAATAAGGCGCGCCGTGAGCGCCGTTAGACCGTAAACTATATCGCTGGTAGCTGGAACGGCACGGATCCGGTACGAGCATCATGACGCGGAGGTAGCCAGCGCAACCCGTACCACCTCGCACAAACCGGGAAAACTTGCTACGGGAGCAATTGTATTAGAGCCCGGGTGTCTATACATCCGCTTGCGAGCCCGCGTTGCACGTTTCATTGTACATGTACACGCGGATAATACGCTCGAGCAAGGCGGCTCGCTTGTAACGGGAAGACGCAATTGCGGGTCGAGAAATTATGCATGCGACGAAAATCCCGTGTTTCCGCCTCCCCGCAGCCTCCACGCGGCTTTCTCTCGCCCTTACGATCGTGTTCCTGCCACTTCGCTACTTTCCGCTTGGCACAATACATCCCAGGGAGATGCGCCCCGCGATGACTCTCGTCGCGACGATTGACGGCTGAATAGGAGCGGACACGTGATAACGCATTACACGAGAGCCGTTTGAGCGTCGCGTTTCGCCTGAAACGCCGGTGTGCTCTTTCGGATAATCCCGCGAGGGTCGAATTATAAATTCCGAGCGAATATACAGGGTGATTCAGGACCTCTGCAACAAAGGGACGATAGGTCTCGCAGAAAGAATCATTTTTTGTCAAGTAACCCATGTTCTCTGTCGCGTCGTTTAGGTGCTACGCGACCGCGAAGGTCTTAGGTGACATTTATTACAATTATGAAAGGAATTCATCTAGGAACTAATTGTGCGAATACGCGCTGCTTTTGACCAAATTCAACACAGACCTCGAATGTTTGATAGAGTCCGTCAATCAATGTCACGAATGCAGTCAGGTTCAGGGTAGACACTTTGAACACCTGTAAATTGTATGCAAGTGTACTTGAAATAATAAATAAATAATTCATTTCATAATTGTAATAAATGCCACCACATCGTAAACATAAACATCAACAGAACCAATATACCTACGTAGATGAATTCCTTTCATAATTGGACCCCCGTATGCAATAAGGACCCAACCGACATTTTGAAGAAAAATGAGTTAACTGGTTATTCTAAATCTCAAGTTGATGTTTTTCAATTATGCAAAAAAAATCAAGCCTAATTTACAAGTTGGGCCATTTTATTGGTAACAGTACCTTTTGTGCTTAAGCATAAATAACCAACTGCTTTTTCTGTGTCTGTTTTTTAATGTACTTCTTTATTTTGAAAAATATATCCTGCTTTTCGTTTAATTTGAGTAAATCATTCAAAAGAAATCTCATAAAGACTTGGTTTAAGCCGATTATTTTAATTGTAATAACAAAACTTTAATTACTTATTACTCAAAACTATCTCCTTGTTGATTGGGTCCTTGTTGCATATGGGGGTCCAATCGTAATAAATGTCACCTAAGACCATCGCGGTCGCGTAGCACCTAAACGACGCGTTCAGAGAACATGGGTTACTTGACAAAAAAATGATTCTTTCTGCGAGACCTATCGTCTCTCAGAGTTTGTTGCAGGGGTCCTGAATCACCCTGTATATTGTGACGTTCTATCGGATCTAAAGTTAAATGTATAAATAGCCGCGCGCACATGCCTGTAGTTATTTTCTTTCACAGGAAAAAATGATAGATCGCGCGAGATAGCGTTTTATAACGGTACAATAGTCGATACCGTATAGCTTCGTATAAAACTGCCATTTCGGGCCGTGACGTAAAACATTTATCAAGTAACCAATTCACTACGACGTGTAAGTGTACGCCATTCCGCTGCGCGATATCTAGAGGAGAGAAATAACTATCTATGGGCGCGCAGTCTGCTCGCGACAGCCTACAGCACGAGGGACTATATTTATTGAGATAAACGCCACGGATTGTACAGGTTCATAGCGCCGCATTATCGCTGGATTAGTGTACGTCTGACGGCGTCAAAAAGCGATATCGATTCGACGTCCGACCAATATTATCGTTTCGAATTCACACTTGCATCACGTACGGCAACGACATTAATTGCACCGAGAATAGCTCCCGTATTGTCGGGTGCAGCGAGAAACATTACGATACCTCTGCTAAAATTTTATATTCGACCTTTACTGATGTTCCAACTCTCCCTGCAATTAAAATGTTGAACTTTTTCTCAATAACAATTACACGAAAAAAAATGGACAGCCAAGTTATAGCTTGCTAATGCAAGTTTAACATTTATAACTAAGCAGATTTGATATCACGGAAGGAACGATTTTGCCGAAATATCTAAAAATTTAGTCAAATACAGATTTGAAAATAATTTTGTTAGGTCATCAAAAGTAACTAACTCAAGCATGATGATAATATCCAAAGTATAAATAATATTCGACAACAACTGGCTAAATAGATTAATTAGAAATATTCTTACTACGTTAGCGACCACGGGTTTTGGTTCATTTAACGAGCAGAATTTTAATAATTTTTGATGCTAATAAGCATCTATAAGATCTTTCTTTACAGTTTTCGGGGAAGGGAAGATCTTATAGATGCTTATTAGCATCAAAAATTATTAAAATTCTGCTCGTTAAATGAACCAAAACCCGTGGTCGCTAACGTAGTAAGAATATTTCTAATTCATCTATTTAGCCAGTTGTTGTCGAATATTATTTACTTTAAATGTTATCTATTTACTGGCGGAAGACTATACGTTACATGATGATAATGTTGCAAAACGTTTTAATATTCTAGCAATTGTTTTGAGCGTCCTATTTAGTTACTTTTGATGGTCTAACAAAATTATTTTCAGATCTGTATCTGGCCAAATTTTTAGATATTTCAGCAAAATCATTCTTTCCGTGTAGTGTAGCAAAAAAAATATGCTCGTAACTGCTTTCAGACAGATTTTCTTTGCTATTTTATCAAATCTGTTTATTTATAAATGTTAAACTTACGTTAGCAAGCTATAGCTTGGTATTAACTAATCTATTTTTCTCCATGTATACTATTGTATAATTGTGATCAATGCGAACGTTGACTATTGAATTTTACAATACTTTGCGAAATTATTGAACGTATCAGTCGAAAGCACGTTTCTTAAAAGATGAAGAAAGTTTACAACAATGCGCGTAACAACGGTATACAAAAGCTACGTGCATAATGAACTAACTTTTGGCGCACGTAACATAATTAAAGAAAGAGTTTTCGCATGTGCATAATGTATATCTGTCGGTTAACCGCAGAGCGTGCATTCCGAGAGAGACTACGACCGCAGCTGCATAAATTAATTAATAAGATTCTGTTTTTTTTCCGTGCAATATGCGTCGCGTCCATTGCGCGGAAAGAAGATATCCCAGATGCAGTTTAATTACCGCAACGTACCTGTACACTTCGCTGCTTAATTTTCTGCGTTTACGCTAACTCCACACAATTCAAATAGCTGCAAATTACATTCTTGGAATATTTTCCACCAAGCGTAAATTGAAATATTCGAAATTTCTGTCTCTTGTTAACAGAGCGGCTTGTTTCTCGCGCATCTTAAATCTATATTGTTGTCAAAACGATAAAATTGTAATAATTAAAAATATTAATTATGAGAATTACTTGTTTTTTAATTAAATAATTTATTGTTCGCTAAATTCCAAATTAAGCTCTTTATACTTTCTGGATATTCTACGTAGGTCCAGAAAAATTAATATAATTTGAAAACAATTATCAGAATTATCAGAAACTTTTTAATATTCTAGAAAAAGTAATATATACGTGAGTTTTTATTATTACGAGGGTTTTTCCTACAAATATAATATGAATAGAAGATATCCAAGAAATGTAAAGCAAGCAATATTTACAAGAACAATATGTACAACGACAAGAAACATAAAAGAAGGTTTCACAGCACGTAGCAAGTTTCCTTTTATATAAAAATTGCACTAATTAAATTATTCAAGAAGTTATATAAACACTTCTTGAATAATTTAATTAGTGCATTCTTAATATATTATCTATATATTTGTATATAGTAATTAATATAATTCACATTTTATTAAAACATGTATTCGATAAAGAAATGTGAAATTAATCAAAAATAGCTAAGACGATAAAGAAAACTTGTAATAAAAACAAAAATAAAAACGAGCATACTAGAAATCGCCAATGTTTGAATTAACAGCATTAAATGTTATGCTTAAGTATAAAAGTCTTATATTTCAAGCGTTATGATAGAGTAATCGTAATATAACTTTGTTACTGCGACTCGTGATAGAAAGATTAAAGAAACCAACGAAAATACTTCAAACACCAGTTCCTATATTTCTACAACATGTAAAACGTCCATAACTTGACACACAAGTTTTGCGTTTACTCTTCAGCACGAGATTCCGCTTCGTGTAGCGTATAAAGATTTCAGATACCACTCTCCGTTGGAAAACTCCGCTTCGATATCGATCGGCAATACACTTTCCTGTCGGATTGCGTTTTCTCGCCGGTTCCTCTCTCGCGTCGAGAAATCACTGCGCGACGCGACGACGACTCTGGAAGAGGAATGATCGAGAACGCTTTAAATGCCCAGCGCATGTCGTAATCTGATTTGGAATGATTCCATTCTCTTGACCCGATACCCGAGGGGCGCGCAAAGTGGCCCGGAAGCGGGAACAGGGACCAGAAGGAAGACGCTCGTGGAGAGCACTCGTTTGGCGAGAGATAACAACCTGTTCCACATAAAT
Source organism: Aphaenogaster ashmeadi (assembly GCA_003063805.1). Taxonomy (NCBI): domain Eukaryota; kingdom Metazoa; phylum Arthropoda; class Insecta; order Hymenoptera; family Formicidae; genus Aphaenogaster; species Aphaenogaster ashmeadi. Next base: position 279,577 of record NJRQ01000069.1, read on the forward strand.
CTAAGTCGTGATCAGGGAATCGGCGCGAATATGCAATCGAATGCAAAGCGAAATGATGCCGGAAAATTATTCGACCGGAATAATGGCGCGAAAATGGGATGTTCGAACAAACTTTACGCTTGAAAAATGAGCGCGATTATAATCTCGAGCGCGTAATATAACGCGATCACTTCTTATTTTCATCTTCTTACATATATCATTTATCTCTTCACGCTGCGTTTTTATAATACGTGTCACAGTCTGTAATCTGTTAAATCAATTCTGTCTGTAAATATATATATATCTGATAATTGCACATTTAATATAAACACATTTGATATAAAGTTTAACGTACATTACAAAATATAAATATAATTAACTATATTTAAACTTTAATCATGAAGTAAAATTGTATACTGAATATAAATCGTGTAATGTAAAAGTATTTTTTGACAAATCTGTCTCTCTCTCTCTCTCTCTCTCTCTCTCTCTCTCTCTCTCTCTCTCTCTCTCTCTCTCTTAAATGATGCAGTTAATGAACTGTCCAAAGCACGTTCGTTCGCATACAAGGAAAAAATAATTGTGGAAAATACAGAAAATATCGAAAAGTCACATCGAGATTATAATAATAACTGAGGGTGACTGAAAAGCGGTTAGCCTTTTAAACTCATTTTTAAATTTGGTAAAACCTGCACGTGCGATTCAGCGCAGCGCACGTGGACGCGCATTGCCAATGCAAATTAATCCAGCATATATTATTTTCATAAAATCGAATGAGCCAGCGCACCATGTATGGCTTGTCCGATAACAGATAATTAATATTTATATGCTATATGTTGGAAAATGAGCGCTTCGCGCAGCAGGCGCGTAACGTACGCAAGATCAAATATTTTCCGAAGTGAAATTTATGCTGACACAAAAACCGCTTTGAACCAGTACATTGCCATTACGCAACGTGAATTAAACAGTCGCTGATACTTTATATCGAAATTACAAACTTTACGGCGAAATCGATTAAAAGGGTACATATAAATTGTACGAGCAAATAATAATAACGATAAAAATTATAATAATAAAGAGGTAATAATAATGAGTTTATTAAATGCAAAACGGATAATTCCAACATTAATGCATACTATAATCAACCACGTTCATTTTCCAAATTACAGATAAGAACTTAAAAAGGTTTATTATAAGTTTTAATAACAATAATAAATGTTACTCAAGACAATTAAACATTATTTAAGAAGAATAATAAATAAATTGTATTATTCTTCTCAATATTATAATTGTAATTATATACCATTCGATTAGTATTCAATTTTTATAATATGTATATTAATATAGATTCTTGCACTAACAGCTAAACAACGATGACTTGTGACAATTTTCCGACCATAATTCTATGTACAGCGTGTGGCGGACCTCCGCTTGCGCAATTTACATAGGTGATTGACATTTTCGTATGTCGCAGTGACTGCGTTCACCACGAAAACTAACAAAAATGGCGCGTACTACGTGGTCATTCATTACAGTAACTCTATTATGCGGTACTAATATATCACCGGGCCGGCTTATTTCGGCAACGAGAGCAAAAAGGGACACCGCATTACCAGCAGCGCATATTCAAAGCGAATAATAACATTTCGGGCTGTCGTAATTTCGTCGGCGATGCTTTCAAAATCGCCATTATCGCGCTAGTGTGAAACACAATTCATACGCGAGTTTATCGGCTTCCTCTTCGCCGATTCGTATGCGAGCCATACATATTTACCAGCGGATGCCGACATGTCCGGTAATTACAATAATAACTTACATTTCAACGTATATCTCAGTGTTTATAGCGCAGAAGAGCGCCGGCATGTACAATAATTTCGAAAATAACGTTATCGTGCACGTTTAGGCGCTTCCGGGCGCTTTAGTGAATGCAAAATTTGTTTCGTTAAAGAAAGACACGTAAAATAAATTTCATTTATCAGTTTATATTAATGATATTGTTGAGATTTCAATTTTACTATGGAAGCGAGCAGAATTTCGATTTAAACGCACCGTGCGCGATCCTCGAAGAAGAAAATATGGAATATGTAACAAATAAAGTACTAGCTCAATTCATTGTTATTATATCGATGAAATGTTCTTCTGAATAATCCTATTCACATCGTGCCTCTCGCGTTTGCGATATATTTTGCCATATAACAACGAAATTGTCAGTATGGAGGACGAATAATTTTACGTGCGCGTGGAGTACATTTAATCCATTTTCATAAACGACATCCCGAAAATACGCGTCTCTCCCGCGCGATAACAATACCGATAATTTTCATTGAAATACTGATCTGAATGAGCGTGATTGCGAAAATGTGTGCGTATACGCCGGTGTAAATGTGCAGGGGAAATCGAGCGGCAAACGCACGGAGGTACGTCACGACGCGAGGTCAGCGTCAGGAAAAAAGTGAAAAGTGATTTATATTTCGCGACGCGACGAAAGTCAGCGTTACAGTATGTATATATTTTCCTCGTTTTTGCGAATATATGAATTTCGTCGGGCAACTTTTTTGTTCAACGGACGTGGGACCCAAACGAGTATTCGAGAATACTCAGACGCTTACGACGCACCCCCGTCCCCCTCCAAAGGGATATCTGAAACTCGGATCTTGTCCCAGTTTTCTGCAGAGGAACGGTCCAGCTTTGCAAAATGAACCACGATCGATTGACGGACTTCTTCCCTTCCGAAACTTTTGCCACGGCAGCAGCTGCAATCGCGCTTTGACAACTTCCGAGCGATACTCACAGGGTCTTCCGCCATCTCGTCCCATTTACAAAAGATACGTCGATACACCGTCCAAATCGTTCCCGCTATAACATTTTGTGGTATATTTTTTTTATACATATTCGTACATCTCCCCCAAAACCGCGAGGTACAGCTACGTTCAGTGAAAAACAGGGAAAAACGGGAACGGCAACAAAACGAGAAGTACGTAGATAAAAAATTTAATGAAAAAAACGTGCTCTTGGAGCTAGAAACACACATTTTCCGCACGGTCCTCGCAAATATCAAACATTCTCTCATGGAATCCCTGAGACTCGCGAAGCAATTCCGAGGTATGATTTTATGGGACTCAGCACATTTCCCTTGAATCTCAACTAACTCACAGATTTTAACTCTTAGATCCGAGAAAGTAAAGGATCGATCAGTATGAAATGGGTATAGGATTATCCGCGGTGATATTATAATGAGTGCCGCGGCTTCATCTCTTCCCTCCACATCCAATCTTTTCCTCTTCAGACTCTCGGAATCCGCGCACGTGGAATGAAATTATAAGTTCAAAGGCAACTTTATATTGACTCTGTTAACTGTTTTATCATCATATGCTCCTATCTCCGTCTGTTAAACTAGACCTTAGATCCACACATCGTATCTCGTAAAAATTACATAGTAACAAGAGCAACTTCGAGTTTTGCGATCATATAATTTCATTCATCAAATTTTTAATGTTAAATATTTTAATAACGACATGTTAAAATTTCTCTTAACGTCAAATTGAAAATTAGAAGTAAATGAAAGGTAAAAGTTTCATTAACATACATCTTATTAATATACCTAGAAGAATTTTTAATTGTTAAGTTTCTTGTATTATTCCTCAGTTCAAACGCACAGATAATACAATACCATTGGTTTTTTATATAAAGCTGTATACTCAAATGTAGTAGCATATTCGCAATAACGACGCATATACAGGTCGAATGTGGCTATCGAAACCTAACACACTTAAGCGTGTGTTCGCGAAACATTCGTCGATACTCCTTCCATCCAGGCATATACAAAACTTCGCAATGCGGGAAATTCAATGAGCCTCGAGCAAACGTTTCCGGCTCCATAACGACGTATTCGGGGAATAGACATGCATACAAAGTCGGGCATTCGGCGGAATGGCGCCGGTGGGCTTTGTGCCTCGCACAAAGCGAATCTCACTGTCGTGAGATTACGCAAAACGACACGCGCCTGTTTCGTTCCTTGATCGTAACTGCCTCCCGGCGTATGTTTCGCCTTAGAAAATATCCTCCGAGTTTATTGTTCGCGCGTTTACGTCGCCGGAAGGCAGTGCAATATAAAAAAAATCACGCGAAAGTACCCACTCCGATAGATTAATCTTTTTTGCGTCGATGATGTTTGAATCGCGGTCGCCAACGGAGTATGGAAGCAATAGTCCCCGAATCGTTCTAAATGGATTTGATACAGCTAAATTTAGACCGACAGATCCGATGCTCTCAATCACTGTATGACATTTATGCCAGGAGCCATTCTCATATTACATGAGCTACTCGCTACTCTAATCTAATCAAGCACGCAATACTACCGCATTGTGTAATACTCAAATCAGAATCAAATGCATTGCGAACAGGATATATGCAATGCGAGAGTTCGCGATATCGCTTATACTTATACTTAACGTGCATGCACGTTATTATATTTAACAGACGACCAAAATCTCTCATACATTTCTATATACGATTATATATGAACGCGATTGACGTGTAAATGCTTTTAAAGAGCTTATACGACTTAATTCGGATTCGTATCCGTATCCGACTGAAAGTACGTAGTTTTCTCCTCGCAGAAAGGGGCGATTTTCCGCGAAGGCGGATTTTTATCGTCCACTTTTGCGGACCGAATCATTGCCTCGAAATGGAAACTCGCACTCCAACTTGGTACCGGCGTTATCGAATACGCGGATATAGAGAAGGACGGGGAGAATACGGGAATTCTCATTACCTTAATACCCCGTGCCACCGCTACCGAGGGTAGCGGTCGGAGTACGCCCCGGCGAAATTACAACGAGGCTAACGTTGAAACTACCGGCAAAACGTGATGAAACAAAGGTAAATCTCGTCTTCGCGTAAGACTAGGTCAGACAGAACTATGACGGAGGTCGGAGGATTACCCGACTGTCTCTGTACGTCTGTACTTACCGCGTAGACCTTACGTTCTCTGAACACGCGGAACCAGATCGAGCTTCGTCTCAACTCAAGTGCCGACGCGATTAATTAGACACTTGTATTATGGAAAGCTGTTGCATAATTAAGCAACAAAGCTAATTGTGTGCACGAAGTAAACCAACAGTAATTTATAGTAATTTGCCGGAGGAGAGATTAAATTTTCTTTAAAAAGCTACAGATATTATTAGCTATATTTAAAAAGCTGCAGACATTATTAGCTATAGATATTATTAGCTATATTTAACAAATTACGACTTGTAACTTAAATAAGCAAGATACAATTATATGTAGCATTTAAAAGTGACACATGATGGCACACGGGGAAAAAAGAATGTATATAGAATGAGAAAAAGAATATTATTGTGTAATTATTTGGATGCAAAACTGGATCACTAATTTTGTACCAATTTAATTAAGCAATAATTGCGTTTCGAAGTCTCCTTTCTCGCATAATTAGTAATCCAATCAGCTTAATGCAAACTAATGAGAGGATAATATTATGATAGGATTATTGCTGCGACAGAATTTCCTGGTACTAAAGCTATCGCTTGCTTTTGTTAAATATTGATAATCACCTCATGTTTGATTGCTGCTCAACAGATCCATTTTGTCCGCTCAATATACGTTTATGCATCGTAATGGCATACTATTTAATCCTATAATCTTATTAAAAGCTAAAAGTTACACCGTCTTGACAATAATATTTTATACCCTCAAAAATTTCGAAATAACAGAAATACATCTCTTCTCGAATGCATGCCGCGAAAAATAGCGGCAAGAAGAATCGAATTAGAGAAACTAATTAAAAAGAAATACGTGAACAATGTAGATGCGTCGAGAGTTCGTTATCTAAGAGAGTTATTGAGAGTTTCTTTCATAAATTTTCCGCAGCAGGTCGACAAATTACTGGGCAGACGGCGATAAGTAACGCGAGAAGTTTCAAAATTAGGTGTCTCAGATCCTCGAGTACCGGCCAACTTCGCGGAGACTTCAAAACGAATACCCAAATGAAAACCTGACATCCGTGGCTTTTCCGTGGTGCGAGAAGTCTGAGTTTTCTTTCGAGACAAACTGCAGACTTCGAAACTGGCGTACGAATGAAATGTTGACATTCATGTAGTTCGCGAACGAAATATCTTGCACCGCGAGTCCTCTATAAGACGCGATACATATTTGACACGCTTTCAGAAGACGTAACGTCTATACTTTAATTGCTTTTGATCCTATTTTGAGGGTCTCTTTGCGGGTTCATACTCAAAACTGCGTCAACTAAGAACCGAATATAGAATTATGCGTGTCTGAAACGCGCGGTCAATAGCGAGCCAGGGGTTGAACATAAGGTAGCAAAAACAATGCGGTCGGAGGAAAGAAACGCGTAAGAAAGTGCATAAGTTTATCGCCGAACTCGGGTTTTTCCAGCAGCGCCGGAAACTCCCAAGCGAGAAGACGCGCGAAAACGCCGGGGACCAAATTTATATAAACGCGAGGAACCAGGCCGTTATTCCGAGGAAAATTTCTGGAATAAATATTTCCATCGGTTCGAGCCTGTCTCCTCTTTTCCATCCCGCTCCGCCGTAAACTCGTTTCCACTTTCGGCTACGCGCCAGACGCGGAGTACGTCAAAAGTCGGCGAATAACTGAAGGAATTTCAAAATCCGGGGCGGAACGGGGCTGTCGGTCGACGGCCGATTGCAGCCGACTGCCAGGATCCGGCAAATTGAGTCGATCGGCTGTGTACTCGACTAGAAATATAATGAAGACGTATGTTGTCGCAAGAGAGCCGAGAGAGAAACAATCGCATGACGAAACGTTTCGCTTCTCAATAATATTTTTCTGCAAAGAGTGAGAACAAGTGTCCATAGGCAAATGGCCTCATTTTTTTCGCATTCGATATTGGTCACAAAGTAGATACCAAACGAAAGGTCTCGTCAAGCTGATTACAGATATGTCAGTCTCAAAGTGTACCTATTTAACGTTCCAGAGATATCGGGCTCCAAAGGTTCCAGTACCGAAAAATGGCGTTATGAATTAATTCTTTTGACCGAACCTATTGGTTAGATTGTAGAACATGTCAGTGACAGAAAAAATGTCTTTTTGTTCGGAAAG
>NJRQ01000069.1:304299-351757 GCA_003063805.1 Aphaenogaster ashmeadi
AAAAAAATTCTTGGTAAACTTGTGGGATGCATTTAGTAATACTTTTTTTAAAGTATTTGATTATTATTACCGATAATAGATAATAATAATAACAAAACATTTTGTAATAATTATAAACATTTGTAATAATTATAAAAAAGCAAATTTTGCTTAGTTGAGCCAACTAAATTATGTAATACTTATTATACGTTTACTTGAAACTATTTCACCAAGGTGTTTGGTAACGTTAACCAAGCCTGGATTTTTATAACCAAGCCTTCCTTTCAGTTTAGTTTATAAAACGGCGTACTATTATGTCAGCGGCTGCGAATGTGTTAACACATTTTATTTTTTGCGACTCGCAATGTAACTTTTGCGGAAAAAAATATTCCATCAACGATTTTTTCCGAAATATTCGCTTTTTTCTTTCGATACCCGTTCCGTCGCGAGCCTGTCGCGATATTTCCGACGCTTTAATCGTCACGCTCTTTACGATAAACTTTTCACCGGCACGTACGCGCGCGTATCTACGCAAGAGCACACGCCAAATGTCTGAATTACGGGGTGCGCCCGGCGCGTGGACGGGCGGACGAGGCGCGAGAAAAACCGTGAAAATGAAATAACGCGATTAAAATGCTCTCGCATGTCCGGCGCGCGGTCGAGCGAGAGTTTTATCGCGCGCGACACATGCGACGTTTCCTGCCCTCCTCTTCGCCGGGGCGGAGAACTCGCGAAAGAGATCTACGATGGCCGGACCCGGGAATTGTAGGGGATGCTTCGCCCGGCACGGAGACGCGAGAATCATTCGGGGTGTAACGTCCGTAAGTTACCGGGGGGGTGGGGGTGGAATGCGAGGGTGGCGCGAATCAGACACGCGTGTGCGTGTGCCCGGGAAGAAAAAGCGCGCGCCATCGCGACGACGAATTAAGAATTTAACGTGCGACTCTCGCGGGAATTCCGCGCGTTTAATACGACGGGCGGAAAACAACGCGCGGGATAACGCGGCAAAAAGTGACGACCGCGCCGCGCCGCCGAGAATTAATCTCTCGCGCCGGGGAATATTTTTTGGCGCGGCGACGTCGGACAGAACCAGATTTAATGTCGGGAAAGTTTCGGGCGGCGTAATTCATCCCGACGGTGGTCCGAATCTCCTCCGGCCGGAAATCATACGTGCGTGCAAGTAGCGCGATAGGTTTTCGGTGTCGGACAACAGCTACCCCCTTTCTACCCTCCCCTCACCCCTCCAGTCGCGTGTCGGCCTCCGCGTGCCTTGTTCGGTGAATATCACGAATAATCCACGACTCTTTTTTCGTCTGCCTTGATTTGCAAAACATCGTAATCAAATTTGCCAGGCGAATTCGACGTTACGCAATCCATGTACGCGGGAAAACTCGTTCAAACTCTCGTTCGTCAATTAACAAACCGTATGACGCCGGATTTTTCGGAACAAAGGGGGAAATTTCTGTCGAGCCGTGATTTTGTTCTTCGAGAACGAAACCGTTGCGAATTGGATTATCGGCGTTCAATCATTCCATTTGGTAACGCAGCGCCGCCCAGCTTCCTATATCTGTAGCGCAACACGCTCTCTGTCGAGATACGGATGTATCTAAATTTTTTAAAAACACCATGCCGTTACGGATTCCACGGTTGCGCGGAATAATAACGGGAGTTAAGGTGATGCTGGAGTGACGGCCGAACTTCGACGCGAGAGCCGACATTACCGACCGATTTACAATACATACATACGATTTACGCTTTTTTTTCTAGGCTTTCAATCTCACAAGGAAATCCTCCCAGGTGTGTCCCTCCCTGATTTTAATGAAATTGGTGGGTTTGTAGAAGGGATCAAAATATTCGATACGTATTTTTTTTTATCGGCAACCAAACACGTTTAAGGGGTGAAAATAGCCCTTGAAGATCGGCCAAATTTTCGTTCTTTATGCAAAAAAGTTAATGTTTATACCAATGGATAGCTATCAAAATTTTATACATTTTGTACATTTACGAAATTAAGCTACCATGCTTCGTTTATAGAAGTTATAGCTAAAAAACGAAAATTTGGCCGATCTTCAAGGGCTGATTTCACTCCTTAAACGTGTTTGGCTGCCGATAAAAAAATAGGTATCGAATATTTTGACTCCCTCTACAAAGCCCATCAAGTTTCATCAAAATCGGAGAGGGACACCTGGGAGCTTTTCCTTGTCAGTTCCTAAGGCTCAGTGTTATTTGTTCATGTAATCCGAAGTGCGCGACGGTCTCATTTTGTACCTACAAACCGTAGAACTTTTAGATCAAGCAAACGTTTATGTCAGGTGACATAACCTCGAGCCGAAAGAGAGTGACACCAAATGTAATTTTTTAACTTTTTTCCGATTTCATCATGAAATCGACCGTCGCGCAGTTCCTGAGTGTGCGTACTTTAATTGCAGACCAAATAATTGCAATTCTGTCTAGCCAATTCGGAATGGCACCCTAGCCTGCAAATGTCGGTAATTCCCGTCACTCCAGGATCCCCTTAATGCTTTACTGACGACTAGCTTATTAAAAAGCTTAAGGACAGTATATAGGACAGTAGTCGACCTTAAGCCGCAAGCATTAAAATGCACCGAGTGCATTGAAAACTTCACAATTCGGTTAATCTCATTGTTACCTTCACGAGCAAGCGCTTTCGCGTGTCGCCTAAATCATCCCGCGGATTTACGGACGACCGCGATCAAGACAGTGGAGAAATATTTTCTGAAGAATTAACTCTTCTCGAGGCCGGGGGTATCTCGTGCGCGAAACAAACGAATCTGCGGAAACGGAAGCGGCGAATCCCGCGTGCAAACAAAAAAAAAAATACCGTTCCCCTTGTCTTCCAACGGAGGAAAAAAAAGGCAAAGACGCATCGGTAACGTTAAATGGCCGCGCTTACGTCTCTTCTTTTTGGCCGTTGCGGCTCTTCGGTTTTTCACCCCGCGCTGCACCGAAGCGCGAACGTAAGAAAACACGCTAACGACATTTTGGACTTTCGTCCAAAGTGTATCTCACCCCCATCGCCATCGCCATCGCGATCGTTAGTCGGACAATCGTTGCGGAGGGGAGAACGTCTGGTTTCCGCGGGCGGCACGCAGCTCGTAAATTAAGGGCCCGGGATGCCATTGCCAGCCAGCTCGGACGGGCTAAATCTGCGAGGAACGATCGTAAACCACGCCGCAATACCACGTTACGTAGCAGGCCGGTGGCGATGCGTGATTGGAGTGAATCCTGGTGAATCGGGGATAAATCTGCGGCAAAGTAATTCGAGGGCGGCCCACACCCCGGCAACGGATCCCGCTGGAACCGCGATGTAGATCAACCTACGCTATAAGCGCAACGACAAATCTTGAGGCTCGCCCAAGGCCGAGAGCCTTGCAGGTGAGTGTACTCGGAGATTTCCCAACCGAATTTTATCGAACCGTCCTCCGAGCGAAGTCAACGGATCGAGACGTGCGGTGACGCACAAATTAATTTTGCTGAAACCTTAGAAATAAATTTTTAAAAAGATTTACGTGTAAGTACGCGGTTTAACGTTGCTTTATAAATATCCCCTTTAAATATCCACTTAATAAATTTCAAAAATATCTTTTATTTAACCCAATATTACTCGCGTGGCTTTGTTTAACGTAATTTTACTCATGCAAATATATTTTATACCTGAACATTATATCTCAATTTTTGTTATTCTCTTCATCTTCATGATTTTTAATTAAAGAAAATTTAATAATATAAGAGAATCCTCTTTTAATTGTAAAACAATTTGCCCTAAATATATATAAAGGGTATATATAGCATAATATGTATAGCATAATATGATAAGTTCAGTAGTTACTAAAAAATTAAATAATTGTATTAATTAAATTTTATTTATGCATATAAAAATTTGTATTATAAAAATTAAGTTTTGCTGAATAATTTTTATATATTAAAAAATAAATTTAACAAATTCTACTTGTTTTGTTCAAATAAACGCATTTTGTAGGAAGACAAATTAAAATCGGGCGTTATATTAATTTTTATATTTACATTTATTAAAATTATCTTTTATGTATTTTTTATTTAATAAGTTAATAAAACTCACAAAAATAAAATAATATTAAAATATTTGAAAATAAAATTAAATGGATGACAAATTTTAGTTTTACAATGTGAAAATATATCATCCATATTTTATTATATGTATATGATTTTATCGATTTTGCTAGTATCTGAGTTATTCACTTCAAAGTCATGAAATCTTTATCGTTTAAGTCTTGATTGAGTATTTTGATTTTATTAATATTATCTTCCAAATTCTATGACAAAATATGAAATATTATTAATTAAAAATCGAAATTACTATTTATTTATATTTATTTTCTATACTTTATTATTTACTTGTTATCTTTTTGGTTACTGATATAATTATTATAAAAAATGTAATTCTCTCATAATTATAAAGTTCTGAAGTATCTTGAATTGTTACATTCTAGATTACGAATTAGGTTAAGTTAGATATTAATTAGATATCAAACATTAATATTATTTAGTACATTAGTATTTTATATAATAATGTTTAATTAAATTTATCAGTTCCAGATGCAATAATCAGAAATGTTACTCTATTACTCGAACGGTGTATTATACACCCCACATACCTTTGTATTGATTTTTTATAGATTCTATCCATGAAATACGTTTTCTCGCATAGATAAGTAGCGCAATGATCACTTTAAAGATAGACAAAAGCATTTGATCGATAAAAAAATTGTAGTCGATCAATTTAGCGAGTTTTCAAGGCTGGGATGTTACACCTCGCGCGAATAATGTAGGATTAAGCAGCTATTATATTTAAAACTCTATCACTTTTGAGTCAGATAAAAAACGACAGAAGTGGATTTATAATATGAAATTTTAATTATGCGGTTTAATTACGGTCTTATAAAGATTAAAAGAAATTGTATTTTTAGAGAAACCATTAAAATCCCATGCCATAAAATCAGAATAGACTTTAACTGATTAGAATATGTCCAGATTAATTGTACAGAAAGCAATTTTTAATCTTTTAGATAAAATTCAATTTCTTTTTGTATACCAGAGAAAAACACAAAGGATTAAGAGGCAAACGGAAGATAGATTTCTCTCGTGTACGTGCCATTGAGCGTTGCAGAGAACAGTCGATCGAAATTCTAGGATTAACTCGTACTGTCGGGACGATGGACCTGGTAAGGGCGTCACCAGCAAATCTCCGAACGTCACGACTAAATCTGAGACAAACGGTTTACAGAAGGCACCGGCCGACATTAATGTTAAAGTACAGCCTTCCATTGCTTCCCATTGCAAGCTCAGCGAAAGATTCACTCTATCTGGGGCCGTAAAAAAAAAACAGTCCGATCATAAAAGCGAGATAATATCCCGAATCGTCGGAGCCCATTTGACAACCGTTAAAGATCTTCCTTCGGAATATTATTTCATACGAATGCGGCTACACTCATCTCGCGGACCGTATTTTTCTACGGTTGAAGAAACGTACGTTTCTTCTGAGATGGATTTGATTTCGCGAAATTGCAATTGTAGTAAAAAAAAGGAAACGTAGTGGAAACGGGATATCTACCGCGAACGTAAATACGTTGTCTCCTTTGCGTCGCGCTCCGATAGAAGCCCGTCCCTCTTTACTAAGAAAAGATGAAATAACTTACATCCACGAGATGAAGGACGACGAGGGACTTTTTCTTCGCACGCCCGAAGACATTTTACCATTAAATGCATATTTTAAATTAAACTAGAAGATACGCAGATGCGCTCGCCGTCATATCTGCTGGAAATGTCCCTTTTAATGGAATATGAGAATCGTGATTACATTTCGCGGCGCTGCGTAAAAATCTTCAGTTACATTGTCACATAAATTAAATTTCGCAGAAATAACTCTTTTTTTCAAAGAAATGACATCATCGAGGTAAAATATGCATAACTCAACGTAGCGCGTAAAAATCAGGTCGCTACGTAGTCAAATGTAGCATACAACTAACAAATTAAAAATATGTATATTCACATTATTTGCGCAAAATATGTTGTGAAAAATAATCTTCTTCCATAACATTCTTAAAACGAGATAACCAATAACCGATCATTCGATGATTTGAAAACAGGAGAAGAAAATCATATATACGGATATGGGATACTTTATCTCTACCTGCAGGCTATCGAAGGATCACCTCCACGATATTAATATACATGCTTCAATAAAACATAAACAAGTGAAAAATAATCTTCTTCCATAATGTCATACATCTTAAAACGAGATAACCGATAATCGATCATTCGATGATTTGAAAACAGGAGAAGAAAATCATATATTATACGGATATGGGATACTTTATCTCTACTTGCAGACCATCGAAGGACCACCTCCACGATATTAATATACATGCTTCAATGAAACACAAACAATTTCCTCCGTGCGGTATACCGAAACAACTGTTTGCTTCTCCGCGATATCGATTTCGTAATACGCGATACGGAGTGCGACTACAACCGGTATCAGAAAGAGCGCGGGGGAGACACGGAGGAACGGTATCAATTTTGTCCGCGGAGATAGAGTGTTATTCCTGTTTGCTACGATGTGGAACAGAACGGAATCACCTCTTCTTGGCACCGTTGCACACTTACCTCGACACTTTCGCCCATTACACGTATACCGGTAAGGAATATCAATATCTTTTACGACGTGGCACTAAAGCGTTGAATCGGCGACCATTGCAGGTACGGGACATTGTTTCGCATTTTATGTTTGTAACCTATGCGACGAATTTCTCAACGTCGTATATGCTCACCAAGTTGTGAATCCTATTTCATGCGCAGGGCGACTCACGATAAGAACACCCCTGATAGTTCTCCGTGACAGATTTTCTCGGTAACTTCCAGCGTCTCTAGAACCAGAATCCTGAATTCTTTACATCTCACCTGATAATAATTAAAAAGGTTGTTTGTCATTTTTTTAGGCTTTATTTAATTAAGAAAAAACGCTCCGCCATCATCGCCGTCGCGCAAGACGATATTTATCAAAACTCGTCGACATAATATCGCGATATTAGAGTGATATATTGACAAACTTCACAAGACGTAACAGAATTTCCATGAACTCGCCGCGCGGGAAAAGGAGATACCGAGAGTCGATGCACAATGCCACGATAAATATGTAACTAGCAACTTGGACGGGATCCAGGGATAGGTGAACTACCATTTTTCAGGGCTCATTGATCATCTTGAGCACGTATCGAGAAGCAGCGGGGTTGAATTTGGGGAAGATGGTGAACTCGCCAAGATGAAAACTAGGGTCCTTCAAGTGTGTGAGACTCTTCGGGATGACGATGGAGAAGACGCGGCAGCCCAGATAAATAAGAACCCAACGGTCCTTGGACGGTAAGAGCGCCACGTGTTCTAGGGCGAACCACTTCGCTTGAGATCTCAGGAGGTGCTATTCGCCACAAGACCCGGTGTCACTTCGCTCCCGATACAACAACGTTGTATCGCGTTTGAAGAGCACAACCCCGATTTTCGAGGCGACCACCCGCGTCACGAGCGATCCCATTTACTTAACTACCGCTCGTAGTTCCATTTCCAACTCCAGGAAATCGTTTTCCACTTTTGTACCGCCGGCGCTCCCTCGTCGATCGCAAGGATCAAACGTGTGGCAACGAGAAAACAGCGCTTCCGCTCGTACACCGCGAAATACAAGGATCGTGGAGCGGCGGTTTGGAAAAAGGAAATGTGTTCCGGCAAATGGAGGAGCTACAAAAAAAGAAGAAATGGAACGTGATGTTTTTATAGGTAAGACTAACTTGGATAACGAAGTAACGAACTGGCGATAATATGTCGAGAGTGGCTGTACACCACTAGTACTACCTTGCGCGAGTATTGCCGGAAAATAATTGAGAAATAAACGACGAAGGACGAAATTCGCAACTATTTTTACGAAAAAACTAGCTGCGTTGCAGTCCAAACTCTTAATTACACGACAATTCATTTAAACTCTATGTAATATAGAGATTTCCTATATCACGCTTAAAGTGACAAACCGTTTACTGTTTAAAGCGGCAAACACGAAGTTACGGATAATGTTTGCCTGTGCTCTGTACCAAGCCCAAACAAGATTTCTGCCGTAGATAAGCCATATGAAACCTTATAAGGATGGTCTACAGGAGAGACAGGTGGCTCGCTTCTGGCGATATCTCATAGTTAATGCCTCAACAGGACACAATGCGGCATATCGTTAGATGCATCTTGATACTGTCTATTAAAGTGATGCACGAGCGGTGTCTCGCACGCCGCGAGCGTGATACGCCGTAATTTCTTGCATTGTCCACGACTATTTTCTAATTAGGAAGAAACATGAGAGACATGACAACGATGCGAGAAACTCCATTTTACGTATGCCATTGCGTTATAGCATGTCGTTTGCCGTTTTTATTTCGCTCGCATAACATTTTTAATACCTTCGTCACTGATGCTCTGCGTAAAATCGTGTATTAAAGTTACGTAAAAGAGACATAAAAAAAATGTAACAAAACTATTGCGCTTATTTCAGCGATAAATTAATTACTGATAAATCCAGAACATGATTTATTAACGTGCAAAAACGATATAAATTATTAATTTAAATATCTATTATATATTAACTGTGTAAAGAGAGATTCGATTCTCAAAGCTTAAAGGCTGCTGGTCGAACATCACGTCTTGTCGACTTTGCATCTTTAAGCGCAGTCATAATTAAACATTCATTATACAGAGAGAACCAATTAATGTCAGCTTATTTTAAACTTGCGGTTGGATATTATCCGAATTTACGTGAGCTAGTAAGATAAGTACTTTATCCGTGGAAATTCGAGTATGAAAATGTTCTTCGACGGTCTGCATATCACGAAAAACCAGAAAGTTCATGTCGTTGAAGTTGCCTGGTTGCGTACATGCAATCGCGAAATCCGAATATTTCTTCATCTTATGATGCAATCTCTTCGGATGAACGAAGCGATGAATCTTATATTTCGCATCGCACACTGAGAAAAAAAAGCTGTTGCTTCAATTAAAGTGTTATCACTGGGTGCCAATAACATAAAGTAGTTCATTCAATTGTATTATTATTAGACCCAATGTCTCCATTTTTAAACCAATAATTCAATCATTGTTTCAATAATCCAAATATTGGGTCTATTAATAATACAATTGAATGAACTACTTATGTTTCTGGCACCCCGTGATAACACTTTAATTGAAGCAACAGCTTTTTTCTCAGTGCATTATGTGACAACTTGTCAAATCTATCATCGAGATTATAAATAAAAAAATATGTCAATAAATAATAATATTAATAATTCTTGCAAAAATGATAAATCGCTAAAATGAATTAATTAAACCAGTTCATTTTTACTTTTATTATACTTAAACATTATATTTATATACTTATATTGCTAGTTAAAAATGTGAACTGTCACATTTATATAACGTATGAAAGATTATTATGCACTAACGCCATAGGCGTCCGCAGGGGGGGCAAGAGGGGGCATTCGCCCCCTCCCCCTGGAATCAGCCAAAAATTAAGCATTTGCTCTCGCTTTGAATAAAGGAAAGACAAAGTTGTGCTAACCGATCTCTGCCCTAATTCATAGGATTATAATTTCAAAAGGTGTATAAATTTCAAATTATAAGTATTCTAATTCTGGAAGTAATATTTTGAATCATGCCCTCACTTCTGGAAAAAATCCTTTCGGACGCTCTTGACTAACGCGCGCGTTTAATTAAGGAGGTTGTAAGATTAGCCATGGAAGGGAAGTAACGCCCTTATACAGAGAAATAGGGTGTTATTAATATTGGTATTTGAAAAAGATATTTATAGAAATGTTTAAAGAATCATAAATATAGTTCCTAAAAATCTATTATAATAGTTTATTTATGTAAAAGTGTCAAAAAAAAAGGACACCGCAAACAAAGGACACCGCACTATTTGTGCGTAAAATAGGTCCCGACCAATTTTCTTCAAATTTCGTATACAATTAGATGTATCATTAGGTAGATCAACCACATAAAAGATTTTTCAAAAAAATCACTTTTTCGAGGTGTTGAAATATACCTGATAATGATGCAGAGTCCGTATTATACGATATTTTGAGATTTGCATTGGAAATCATTCTTATAAAAAAAGAAAGATATGTAACGATATCTAGAATTATATTCTCGATTTTGGAAGGTTTCTCGATACTCTATTTGACCAAAAACTCATATTTGAGAAGTGCTTCTATGACAAAGTTGAAATCATATCGTTTTCTATGTAACGATATCTAGAATTATATATATTCTCGATTTTGGAAGGTTTCTCGATACTCTATTTGACCAAAAACTCATATTCGAGAAGTGTTTCGATGACAAAGTTGAAATCATATCGTTTTCTATGTCAATCGTCATGGGATATCGTTTCAACATCTCGAAAAAGTGATTTTTTTGAAATATCTTTTATGTGGTTGATCTACCTAATGATACATCTAATTATATACGAAATTTGAAAAAAATCGGTCGAGACCTATTTTACGCGCAAATAGTGCGGTGTTTATTGTTAATTGAAAAAGTTGGACAATGTTACATAAACGGAAACTGAAAATTAATAATTATATCGTTAACAATAAGTGCGAGATGAAAAGGTACTTTTATTAGCAATTGCAAAAAAGATGAAATAAATTGAAAATGGAAAAAAATGAAAAAAGGCAAAAGAAGAGAAAGATAGCTATAACTAGATATATTTTCGCATAATGGCTTAATATAGATTAAATGTATGAAAACAATAGCGAGCAGAATTTATCATATTTCAAGTGTCTTCAAAGCGCGCAAGACTCGCATTTCTCGTGCAAACGGCGCACTTATCAGAAACGATGAAAATCGTGATTACATTTGCGATTTCAACGTAACTGTATATTTCATTCTGTCTCGCGTGTTAAATCCTTCCTGTATAGAGAGACATCTCAGCGCAAATAATCTCACTACACAAAACATTTCAATTTCGTCGCATCAATATTTGTAATAATATACTCTTTCGCGAATATTATTTCATGTCTCATAAATTCAATATCTTTTTCGCAGTTTAACTACATTAGGTCTTATTTAGGAGTTATTAACGTTATATTCGGAGATAAATTCTCCACACAGATCGCTAATCGCACAGTAAAGACAAGTTGCGTTCACGGGAGACACGTTGCTCCAAGTTCAAGCTTTGCAACACATTTTATACCGCGAATACGTTGCATACGCTCGCAAATACGCGAAGCGAGAAAGTCGAAATTAGCTAAATCAGATTAGCCGGCATACCCGAACGTGCCCTGATTCTGGGCACCTATCCGGGATCACGAGATCACCCAAAACGTTTCGCGTCTTACGACCGGAGGCGACGCCGGATTATGAAGACGCCGTGTTTCCGTGCCACGTGTCTCGTGAGTCCGCCTCCGTGCACGTCTCCGTTGGTTGCAATTAACCTCGCCGCATCCTGCCACCCGTTTCCTAAACAGAAACTAGCTTAATGCAGCGATGCTTGATCTAGCGGATGCGCCGTGTAACATAAACGGATAACCCGTAGTTTCTCCCCGCGTAAAATGTTTACCTGCCATCTGACGTTTCGGCGTGACGCATGTTCAATATATACGCACTCGAGAGAGGTTGCATCTTGCTCCTGACTGAAAATAATTGCGATGTTTTGCAACGTTTCCCGGCATGAGATGTAATTATCATTATTTCTCCCCTTCAGACTTGCTTTCACACTAAATGCAAATGCGTGTCTGATGTAAAAATAAAACGTGAACATATTTTTTGAGAGAAATCAAAAATTTTTTTTCCAAGAGTAGAACAACAAGCTGGAGAGTACTTCGCCAATATAGTCAGTTTTTTGTGCGCTTAACTTTATTTAAATATGCTCGAGATCACGCGGAAAGAACGGTTTTGCTGAAATATTAAAAAATTTGGCCAGATACAGATCTGAAAAATAATTTTGTTGGATCATCAAAATAATTATGTAGGACGCCTAAAATAGTTGCTAGAATATAAAACTTTTTGCAGCATTATCATTATGTTGGAGTGTCCTACATAATTATTTTGATGATCCAACAAAATTATTTTTCAGATCTGTATCTGGCCAAATTTTTTAATATTTCAGCAAAACCATTCTTTCCGTGCAAGTTAACCCTTTTCAGTCACACTGGGTAAAATACACCCCAGCGTTTTTTTGATTTCGAAAACGACCCAGTAAACCAATGGAAATGGGCAATTTTTTTACATATGTTAAATTAATTTTTTGCAAATCAAACCTATACAGTCTTTTTAAGGAAGACTTAAACTACAACAGGATATATATATATATTTTTTTAAGATCACCTACAATTTTTTATACACGTGCAAACACGCTGGGGTGTATTTCACCCAGTGTGACCGGTACGGGATTCTCGGGAAGTGTGACTGAAAAGGGTTAATAAAGGTACCTATTTCAAGAAAAGAAAAGGATATTTAATTAAAGAAAAAGTATAAAATTAATGATTTGGAAATTTTGATTCCTGCAGATAATACATTGTGCATGTTAATGAGAAAGAATTTGTTCCAAATTCTCGGCACACGTCATAAATCACGGCGAATTTGTCGCTATGCTTGAGGTCGCGATAATGAAGAATTAAATATTCGTCCGCGACAGTGCAGTGTATGTAAGGAACTGCAATGGAGTTGGTCCCTGCTCGCTGATGGTTGCGCGTGTTTTGCGGAGATTGCACGACACCACGAGGGAGCTATTCGTCTTAGTAATGCGTGAGGGTGTCCGCGACACGACAGAGCAGAGAATATGGAGGAGAGAAAGAGAGAGAAACAGAGGAGCGAGGGGGGGGGGAGAAAGAGAGAACATGAGATATTCCACATCCCACACTGGCAGATGAGAACCGCAAGAGTTGTCGACGGATTCCGGGGATAGCCACGAGGGAGGAGGTTTCCGCGACCGACCAGGGTGGAAGAGTGAAACCAGCGGCATTGGATCGGATAAGTGACCTCTCATTAACGACCGCCGGAAGTGCAGACATTAGGCATTTATGGCGGTATACGATACAGAGAATTCGAAAGGCCTTTCGTTTCTGCGCTTCTCATCGATATTCACCGGTCGATATCCATCTTACTCGTTTGCGATAGGTATGCGCTTGCACGCACATAACACACAGGCGCACGCTTATACGTGGACGCATATGTGAAGGGGAATATACGGATCCTCAGGAGCTCTGCCCAGCGGCATGCGCGAGGATGAGAGTCGCCATTAATCTACCGTAGACTCGAATCTCGGTTAGGAATCTCACGTCGTGTGAATATCAGAATAGAGATCTCCTCGGCAAATTCCAGCAAAGCGCTGTGGATTTTTGCATCTTTAATGCAAGCCGCGTCCGGAATTTTGTTGGTGCAATCACCAGAGCTGCTCGTTAGGTTAATAGGAAAAAACTATTTTTATAGAATAAGCAGTCAGTAGAATAAAAACAGTAGAACAAATAGCTTTGTATATTTGTAACGACATTTCAGACAAAACAAAGATCAAAAACTCAACTATGTTTTAGCCTTAGTTAGAATCTTTAATAAATCCGCATACGAAGATTTGTTTAAACGGAAAAACATTCCCGAAAGTTTCTAGTCAATTTCTCGCAACACTGTTTATTTAATTTCAGTGTTTGAAATAATTGATTCTTAATCTTGCAAATTCATAAATGAATTGATAGTTCTGCATTCTATAAATAGTAGTGTAACATTATTTCCCGAAACATTGGTGAAGTTTTCGCCGCGGAACATCTTTTCAACAATTATACCTTCGATAAGGAGAGTTTCCACTTTCTACCTCCGTTTTTGACTTAGTAAATTACGGTTTGTCGAAAACTTTTACGCCAAACTTCCTCTATAGCCCGAGCGAATTGCTATTGAAACTTCGAGTTAGGCCAAAAGCTTCTTATCGACTATTTCTCTTATTGCAATGCGCGCTAGGAGCAGCTTTCGCAATATTTCAGTGTCCTCTTAACTCCGCGAATCTGAAAAAGCTGCAGGGAAAAGTTGTACGTTTTTGCGCACAGGACGCAGGTCACTGTGCGCGGAAGTATAAATCCGAATTACTCTTTGGGGATTACGGAAGCTGTTTTCAGCATGGATTGGAATTTGGGGATACGAAAGGCACTGAAACTTTGACAGGAAATATTATAAATGTTTTTTTTCCGCTGTGGATTTATGGTAGAATATTTATGCGTTGCATTCATTGGCATCCTACATGTATCGCAAAATATATTTTTTTCCCACGCACAAAAAAAGAATTTTATGACGTAATATTATAAAAAAAATATATTTTTATAATATTACGTCATAAAATTCTTACAGCTACGATTCCACTCCACATTTAAAATCTAGACGTTATTTCTAAATCAAATATCAAATTTTGCTATTCGTATAATTCTGACTATAATGTAAAAAACTTAAAAATTTAAAGCTCAATATTTATTAATTTTATTTATTATTATATTAATAATAATAATTTCTTTATTATTATTTTATATAGTATGATATAATATTATATAACATTTATTATTATTAAAAATTATTTATTATATTAAAAATAATAAATATAATATATATATAATATTTATTATTATTAAAGTATAATATTTATATTTGATATTGGTATGAGTACTAAAAATCATAAGGGAAGATAGCGTAGAACGAAATTCCCGCTTACAATTTTGCGGATAGAGGAAATTCTGATGCACTTGGAACATCCCGTATATCAAATTATAAGTAATTAGATTATACACGAATCGGAACATACAATATCGTGTAATGAAGCGTATCCGTTTGCTACGTCATATTACATAGAGCTCCCCGCATAAACTCATCGCGAATAATGAAATCAGAGAAACTCTGATTTTCCGTGTTTACCGAATCGAAAAGCCAACCACTTTGCGACAATTTTATATCTCGCGATTCTGGGTCACGCCTTAAAGGCACGTCCGCGGTGCCAACGAAGAATAGAAGAAGTACGTCGCGTCGTACGGCGACAATGGCGAATTCGCGAATTCACACGTGAGAACAATGTAGCACGTGACGTTACGCGGGGCATACCGGATGGAATCAGATTTTCGAGACGAAATGCAAATATGGCATTATTCTATTGAATGCACGAGGCTTTATATTTGAGAGAACTATGTGCTCTGAAATCGAAGGAACCGATAGCTGCGAAGATGGTGCGCGACATGACTAACTTTTCCGGAAATCTGCATGTTTTAACATAAATTTCGCGACGTCTTAAACGACACCTATATGCTCGCGGTAAATTGTAAGAGACAAACTTTTACTCCCTTTTTCATTCTGGATGAGGATATTTCATCTGTACACGGATATATCATTCCCTATGTCACACTCAAAACTTATTTTATTTTACTCAGACTTTTCAAGTGACGAAGATTTTAACGTTCAATATCTGACGATGAAACGTACCGTCGTAAAATTCAGAACGCACAAACCAGTCGTTTTTATCTTTGTTCGGGCAGTCATAAAAGTGACGGTGTCGTTCCCAACGGCTTCTTCCTTGCCATCTTTTGCCAAGAATATATCTTTTGCCGTAGCACCGTGATGTAAAATATAGTATTATAATCAAAATAAAATCTATTAAAATATCATAATATGCTACATTTGCAACAGATTGCCATATTATATTAAATATAAAGATAAATGAAAATATAAAAGATAAAGCACATGTCCGTTTAATTTATAAAAGCATATTAAATTTATATAACTATACATCATGCCGTATTACACAGTAGAGACAATCCCGTTTCGGATCTAGTTCGCGTAATATCTTAAGTAGAAAATTCCATTTCAATGAAACTACTACGTAACGTGCTTGATTTTAAAGTTTGAAATATTTAACGTTCCGTGTACGCGCCGTCGTCGATTACGCCGATTACGGCGATTTAAATAATTTCTTCGCGGTTAATTGGATTAATTACCCACGACGCGTACACCCGTGGCTTCCTTATTTCCTCCGGACGTCCGCCTCTCGAAACGGAAATGAAAAAAGAGAAGAAAAACGGCGAAACAAGCTACGTAGAAGTGTTGGCGGCGGTCGCCCCTATCGTAGCCGGATCGGGGAACTTTCGACGGCTAATAGAAATAAAAGAAAGTTCTCTCTCTCCCCGCGAGCATTGCAGTCCGGTTCAGGTTCGTTGCGTCTAAGAGGGTGCAATAAACGGCCAGATTTTCACCGGAACGACCAGCAGCTAACGAACCGAGCGGCAGTTAGACCACACTCAACCATTAGTGCCACTTTTTTCGTTGCGCTATGATATCATGCGATACGATCGAGGGAAACAGAGCGAAAAAAAAGAGGTTGTATTAGCTTACAGTCCCGGTTGAAAGTAATAGTAGCAGATATCACACAAAGTGTTAAAAAACAAATGTACGGGTTCTCGTTACCCAATATTTTTTTTCCTACCCTTCTGTATATCAGCTTCGCTTGTAACAACTGTGCTCTTATTCGACTGAGATGAATCTGATTGAAATACGATTCATAATAGCTCAAACTCGAAATGCAATTGTCAGGATTGTTCAATAATTCTACAGACAATATGCAGTTGTTCTAAAGAAAGTGCTCGCCATTCTTATTAGTTTTAATGAATTAATACGTGGAAAATTGATTTCTCAAGAAATTTCCCGTTGTTACATTAAAGCCCTTCGTACAATCCGCAACTTAATTGCGTTGCAATTTTATTTAGCGTTTCCATTTATACACTGAATAAAGAAATTTTAAACTGTTTGATTTTAAGATTAATGAAACTAATTTATATTAGTAATGTACATTTTATGATTTATAAAGTATTTGTAACATGATAATTGCTGCGCGAAATATAAAACATGAGTTTTTTAAATTCTTAATATTCGCAAAAATTGTTTGAAATAATAGAACGCTGAAATGATTTAATATAAATTATGTTTTATTAAAAAGGAATTAAGAATGAAAGAGAAAAAAAACATGTATCTCCAATATTTCAAAAAATTAAATTTCTAAATGTAAAAATTTTTTATTTAAAAACATACAGTGCAAGTTCTTCAATTATTAAAGCCATTCCCTGTAAATACAGTATCATTGATATTAATAACGAAAGCTTGCATATATTTATTCGTAAGTAAAATATCGGATGTACATTTATGTTACATGCAATTAGCCATTCTATATTATCGTAGCGGAGGGACATTTATTTATTCAATGAACCGCGGGAGAAGTCCCTAACGATCGATGTTACAGGAATCGCAGGGAGGCGCTCCCTGGCGACTCGCGTTCGACTCGCAATCGTTCGTGTTAACGACACTATTGTACCGCACTGACAAATCCCTATACATATACATATTGCGAACCCTTGAATATAAGAAGCCGAGGGTACAAAACACCTAAATCGATTGTTGGTTGGCACAATGGAACACCCAGCCCCGTCTGACCCCGGTTGCGCCACATTTACTTCGTCGGACGATGAAGTCGGATGAGTTATAGCCATCCTCGACCTCTTCATTCATCCCTCACCGCTCCATGCCTCTCCTTATCTTCCCCGCTTTTCTCGCTCTCCATTATCATCTCTAACAAGACGTACTCAGCGAATTCGTTAATGACTGTCGGAAAATCTCCGTTATTAAAATTAGCGCGAGCTCGTGTTTCGGGGTGCGTCTCCACC
This sequence comes from Aphaenogaster ashmeadi, assembly GCA_003063805.1. NCBI lineage: Eukaryota > Metazoa > Arthropoda > Insecta > Hymenoptera > Formicidae > Aphaenogaster > Aphaenogaster ashmeadi. The sequence continues at coordinate 322,032 of NJRQ01000069.1, forward strand.
CGCTCGCCCCCGCGTCTGCTACTTCGGATTACTCCATCTCCCGAGATCTCTCCCCGTCTTAACGTGCTCGCTCCGAGTACTTTGCCAGAATTTCGAGATACCTAACAGTGCTGGTACACACCCGTTCTCGTATATTAAACCCAAAAGCGGGATCTACTCGCATCTACTCGCGCGTCTACCGCCGGAAGAAACATCTTCGCTATGAAAGCACGACACATACATGAGATTGCGATAGGCGTACATAAGCGGCTACGGGAGAAAACGGTAATAACGGTTGGCATACAAAGGGCATCCCGCACGGATGTATTATCGTCTAGGGGGTTGCTTCATCCGCGCACGTACGCACAAGTACGCCACGTGGACCCGTTTCACGATAATCGCTGCCGCAACTCTTTCCGCCCGGGAAAGATATCCTTCGCACGATCGACTTTTGAGAGCAAATTTATCGGCAGGATTTGTAAGAGCGAGCCAGAGGGTTAGGTCGACCTGTGATACGGCGAACCGCTTTCCCCCCAAATCCTTTAGAATTCGTCCTGGTAAAGGCTTAAAGACGTAGGAACTTAATCTACAAAGTTGCTAGACCTTTCAATCATTACTACGTGAGCCGAATAATTCATTGTGATATTCGTTATTAGAGGAAGTTATCGAATTTTACATGGCAATTTGCCAAAATCGAATTGTGGAACGATGAATTTCTCAGCTTATTATTTAATAAATCCGCCCGGGATGATCAATATTTAACCAGTATTACATGAAGCGGAAGCAATGCACTGCTTCCGTGACGTAGAATTCACCATAAACTCAATTTGTAGAAACGCTTCAATTGCGAAATATAAATTGCGAAATATCTCTTGTTTATATTATTTTACATGGCGTAGCATGAATTTTAGTGCAGTAAATTTTCTGCTTAAATTGTTTTAAAATTAAATACAAAAAGGAGAGAGAAATCATCTTTATAATGATCGTTTTTTATATATAAAATTATGTAACTGCCTATATATATATATATATTATATATATTATATATTATACACATATACAAGGTGTGCCATTTTAAATGCCGCACTTGAAACTATTCAAAATGAAAAAATGTTTCAAGTAAAACTTACTCTGTTTCGAGGGGGACATCTTAAGATAGACACATGTTTTTTCTAGATGGAGGTGTTCCTGAGATTTCAAGGTGACTTTTGTTTTTTTAAATGGAATCATATGATTTTCTTTATATAATTTAATTCCTCCAGTTATTTGGCATATAAAAGTATTAAAGTAAAGTTATCAAAAAATCAATAGTTTGCGAGATATTTTATATTTTATTCTGGTATATATATATTCTGACATGAAATATAAAATATCTCGCAAACTATTGATTTTTTGATAACTCTACCTTAATACTATATGCCAAATAACTGGAGGAATTAAATTTTATAAAGAAAATCATATAATTTTTCCATTTAAAAAAACAAAGATCACCTTGAAATCTCAGGAACACCTCCACCTAAAAAAAATATGTGTCCATCATAAGTTGTCCCCCTCGAAACAGAGTAAGTTTTACTTGAAACATTTTTTCGAATAATGAATAGTTTCGGAGAAATTCAAGTGCGGCATTTAAAATGGCACACCCTGTGTGTTATATATATATATATATATATATATATATATATATATATATATATGTAATATATTTATATTATATATATATATATATATAATATAAATATATTACATGCATATTATATGCCAAATAATTCGGATTATCACAATATCAATATTATAAATAATAATTGCACTTTTATACAAACATCGACATTTCTTCATGGAGCGAACTCTAACTTCAAAATACGCTATTCATCTTTCTTCTCGGTTTCATCCTAGAATTATAAAACAGCACGGCGAGCACGGTTAACGTTGGCGCAACAACGAACTTTTATGACAAACAAATTTCAATTTCAACGATCGTGTCTTCTCGCGTTGATGCATAAACATCTATCACAACGAGCTCGCTTATCTCCAACGCGCGCATTCTCTCGCCAAAGATGGATGGAAAAAAATATCTCTCTTTTCGACGAGAGTTTTTCCGAATAAATTGAAGTTTAATTGCATCGCGCATTTCTCCATGCGTGAGAACGATATACACCGTTCGTTTCGTATTATAATTCACCTAATACTGCACGGTAATTACCACTTTATTAGTGTCGGAAAATTCTGCGTCGAATATAAAAATTTCTTTTCTACTTTTGCTTTAAATACCATTCATGTTTAATACCATTACAAAAAATTACAATCACGCCATACATTCATCTTTGTTAAGTCAATTTAAACATGTTGCAAAAAAAGAATCTCTCACTTCTCTCCTCTTTTTGCGGATTTAGCGAAAAGTGGGGCAATACGCACATTATGATATATTTGAGCTATTCATTTCTCGCGTCAATGTGATAATCAGTTACATAATTTCTTTGCATCTGTGAAAAATATTTGGCGACTCTAGTATCAGAAACTTTAGACCAGCTTACAGCGTTAAGTAGGTACATAAAAAGCATTATCAAAATCCAAGAGATATAAATTAAACACATTTCATTCACACGGTTTCTCGTATACAAAAGCTGTCCAATTAGCATACGAAATATAATGGTTATGACTCCAACCGGCATTGTAATGCCGGAAAGGGTTACGAGGAAAGAATATCTTCATTCCTTCGCGATAATTAATTCGCGGGTAGTGCACATAGCACACCGAGAGCGCGTTAAGCAACCCCGCGGCGTGGCGCGAGAACCGCGAGCAAAACAAGCTTCATTGTTGATATAAGTTCCTCGCTCGCGCGAGAAACATTTCCTCGGGCGCCCGCGGACTACATGGAGAGACGGGGAAAAAGGATGCTGCTCCTCGATTCATTATCCGCTTTATCGGCAGCGGGAGCGCGCTCCTCTCCGTCGTATATAATCGCCCCCGGCCATCGCCCCGGCCGATGCCGTCTCGCGCGCGAGTAAATCGCGGATGACAAGGGTATATACTACGCGAGACGTACGAGACTACACCCTCCTCCTCTCGCAAGCGAGAGGCAGGGGTTGGAGTTTGGAGGGTGTGCGAGTCGGCAGTAACGGACGGGGCGAACGTCCGCACAATGGACCGTTTCGACGGACCGCGCGCGAGAGGGTGCGGCGCGCGCTGGCGACGGGGGTGGTCCTGAGAGAAGGATAGAATATATTTCGTATATATATGTATATTCTGTCTATTATTCAAATCTATATATATATATATTTAGGCTCGTTGCTATCGACGCTGCATAACTGATCGCCAGGCCGATTTTCGGGCACCGCTTTGCGCCGCCTGCCAAATTAAGCCACCATTAAAATAATAATCTCGCCCGCTCTCCCCCATTCCGCACGAGTGGTGACCACCGTCGCGCGCGCGTTTGCGGTATCACCCCACGAGCCGCATCGGCGAAAATCGACGTGGACGCGATCGACAATAGTCGTATACGGGGCTGTCCTCTTGATTACCCATCGACGCCCAGGATTATCCCCGACGGACGCAATTATGAGCGTCGTCGCTGGAGCATCGCGTCCCTGGACCAGTTTAAGCCAGTTCCATACGGACCACTAATTCCACCAGCGGTTTTCAATCCTTTTAGCGACCGCATATTGCCTCGTTCGTAAAGTTACCTGAACTGGTCCAAGAATTTTATGTTTTAAAATAAATAATCTGGTTATTAATGCTTTACTTGCAAATTAGCTGTCCGGCCATCTCACATTTTTCCACTTCCGCAAAAAGTAAATTTAAATATAACTAAATTTAGATATATAGCATATAATATATTTAAACCAATCTATACTGTTTTACATTCGCACACAATGCAAATGTAAAACGATTTGAAAAAATTTGGAGAATATAAATCATTTTCTTTGTGTATACTCCCCGGTAAACCGTTTGCACGCAACATGAAAGCTGCACGTTAAAATGTGCTCTTTTCTCTAATTAGATTGTCAGTTTAGAAGTGTCTAAATTAACGATGTATGTAATCTAGCTAGAAAAAAGTTTCTACAAACTAACATTCATTCTTCGGTGTTAACAGAAATCTTGATATAATTCACCGGGTCTGTCGTTTCCGAATAAAAAAACTGAAGGTTTTGTAAAAAAAGCTGTTGGATTATCCTAACATAATTGAATGTCACTCGGATGTTCCCCTTTCACGAGCGATTCGATTGCATTCGTGTGAAAACTTCCATTTAGATAGGACCTCGCCTACGATGGCGTTTCTGCCAAGACACTTTGCGAACCCGTGTGAAACCGGCCTTACGAGACATGTCACTGAACGATTCTCTCCTCGAGACTGACGCCCCTTCGCGTATACGATCGAGTTGTATAATTACTACGATCGTGTCATAAGCGCGATTCAATTTCCAGTCGACTGACGAAAACGACGTCAGCCGGCAAAGGGAACGATTTCGTTCAGCGCCGCCCGACACGACGAAAAAGAAGAGGAAACGAGAGAAATATCGCATTGCAGGGGCGCGCGATTATGGTATTGTACCGTAGAATTTATGGTGGCTGTATTGAATAGTGAGTCGATAATAAGATCGTTCCCGATAACTATTTCGGTCGTCGTTCTTACCGCGGCACGGCGCGGTGCGCCGAATGAAATTTATGGCGTACATGAGTAAGCATGGGGTGGGCGTCGGATTAACTCTCCCTCGCGAGCGATGAACTTGTGCAGCTGTAATAACGGTTCTTACGTCCTAGCGGTCTCAATTTCGGCGTGGATGAACGATACATCGCGAATCGCGTAAAATTATCGCGGGCCGCGGAAATATACGCGTGCGGGAAGAAAATTCAAGAAAAATCAGAACATTCTCAACAAGCAGCTCGTCCGGCTGAAACCACTGGGGTGTAAATTACACATCTCGCGCTGCTACCTCCGGATTAAACGTGCAGGAAATAAAATTGCTGCTGTATCATGCATGATACGCGCCGGAGGTCTCAGGAGGTTAATGATATAAGTTGTTTTGACGTTGGCCCGGACAAATCCCACGACACGTACTGCGAAAAAGAACGCATTAGCCTGCTTAATACACGCGTGCAGCGGACCATTACTCATTCCCGTCCGTTGTTTGGGGATATATTCCACCGTCACTAATAAATCTTGATGAGGATTTGTAGCAGATAAAAGACAAACGATGCAGCGGCATTATGTAGGCCAGGATTATCAGACAGTGCGAAAATCGATACGCGTGCGTTTGTCATTTTTCCGCAACGTAATCTGCAAGTGAAATATGATAAAATATTAGTTATGTGTCGGACTCATGTCCCTCTTTTTCTCTCTCTCTCTCTCTCTCCCTCCGCTTTCTGTTTTCGCAAGAATAGATTACCAGATTACACTACGCAGCGTACGATAACGAAGCTGCACAACGGGATAACGAAATAAAAAGTGTAATAACGAGTAGTCAACAAATTTTTCAATCTAAATTCATACCTAAATCAAGGCCCGCAACACGAGGCTTATACATCCGCAGTTCAGCTGAAAAAGATGGTATACACGGATAAATTAAATGCAGACGTTGCACGAACAAGATACACACTGCGGTTAGTTAAAAAAAGCATGGTTTGGCATACGTAAACACCATTTCTGTTACTACGTAAAAAAAGCTTATTATGTAATGTTAAATTTTTATAAACCAACTCTGAAACAAAATAATCGTTGTATATATTATTTTAAAGATTATATCTTCAAGAAGAAAAAAAATACAAAAGTTATATTTGATTATATTTTCAAGAATAAAAGAAATATAGAAGTTATATTTGATCCAATCGCGTGTGCTGATTAAATGCACGTTAAATGACGGCAAATAACAGTAGCAGTTGTTTTATTATTGCACCTAACTTTTGTCCGGATTAATTTTACCTTTGTTTGACGAAAGAGAAGGAGTTACTTGTTAGGGCGCGGTCAGACTATGCGTGTTTTACGCGAATATTCGTGATTCGAGCATCGTTCATCCTTGTTTATCATTTGATAAACAATAAGGATGACATGACTCGAATCACGAATATTCGTGTAAAACGCGCATAGTCTGGCTCCGCCCTTACACATGCAAAAGAGAATGGGATTCGAAATTTTCGGCGACATAAGAATGACACATACGATCCTTTTTAACACTAATTATGAATACTTATGCATCTGCCAAAGAAAGCGAGGATAGTCAAGACGATGTGGATGGGCCAATAGTAAAGCGACGATGTCCTCAATATCAAAATGATAAAATGTTCTATACAACATTGCAATTGATCTGCTGATGAAGGACAAACTATATTTCACACATGTACCAAGTGCAAATTCAAGAAAATAGAAGCATTTTTAATATAAAACTTTGCGTTGTATGTTAAAAAATATTGTTATATGCAAGAAATATGATTCCTCTGCTTCTTCTTTTTTGAATGGTAAATATACATTATTTTTAAACTATACAGAACAATATATTGAATAAATAGAAAATTCTAATATTTTGTAGTGTATTTTGTATGTATTTTGTATTCTACTTGTATTTTTATTAAAATGTGCAATATTAATCCAAATATAAAAGTTATTATCACCGACAAGAATCGAGGTGCATTTGTAAAGCAACAAATGTCCACATAAAAAATATGTCCGCCATCAGAAAATTGTGAGCTTATAAATATCGTAGTACGTTCGGAGTAGATGGATATATTAACATTTTCAATGTAAAGATTTCTTTCTCTTCTCTCTGAAGTTCTGTTTTGGGATGTTTGGTTTTCCAGGGTAATCCGTTCTACGTCTGAGATTTTGATTACAATTCGATATTGTATCTCAGAAGGAAAAACAGTCCCGCAATTTTCCGATTTCTCGGCAAGCACCGTGGTTCATATCGTGGAAGGATGCAGGCGAACGTACATAAATTCGTGAGAGCGCATAGAGTTGGTAATTTCGGTGATCGATTTCGCGAAAGTGGATAACGTTGCTCACAAGAATGAGCATAACTCTTCCACGATAAGCAATGGCGAATGCCAAACAAGTACGAAAACTCAGCGATCCAAGTCCGGCATCACATTACCATAAGAATTCCGTAGTCCGAAGATCTTCGCGATTTCGAGAAGAAAACATAAAAACTCGTCCATTAAAAAAGATGTTCAAGCTTTTGCGAGCCAGGACCTTTTGCTACCTTTTTAGTAGACCGCGATCGAAAGTGATCTTTAAAAATAACGATGTTAATATTAATGTGGTTTAAGTGAAAACCTACCGCGCGTGTATTTGCGATTCAATCAAGTGTATTTGTAAATTCCAATTTGGCCGGGTGCGAATAATCATGCTAACAAAATCCTTTGTATGTGTAATTCTTTTGTAAAGTTTTACACAAATTTTCAAAATTCATTTATTGTTTGTCTGTTTACATTTTGACCACAGTGAGTTTTCCCTTATCGTAGCATACATGTTTGCGCAGCCATCGTGTTCAATTGACAATATTACCGGACCATTCCGTTGACAGAATAATATTACTTTCCATCGCTGCGCTGTTTTGAAAAATAAGACTGAAATGGAAACCTTCTAATCTTGTGTAAAATTATGGCATAAATAATAATGCTAACGTACGCGATATGAATAATATAGTAATGATAATAATTATAGAAATTTTAGAATTATAATCAACACATACAAAACTGTCCACAGATTTTTATAATCACAAATATTTCGCTACAAATAATATTTACGTTTCAAAGAATTTAATAAATATCACTTTTTGATTTAATATTTACTGTTCAAATACTAAAATTTTTTTCTCATACAAATAAAATATATAATAAATGAAATTAAAATTTAATCTCTGATAATCTCTCTCTCCTAAAAATAGCTTTACTTGAATATTTCTAATGAACTTAAATTAATTATATGCTTTATTTAACATTATCTTTGGCAGCGCGATGATTAGTATTGATTTATATTACTTTACATTATTTTAGCATAATTAATACTAAACGGAGCTATTAATTAATAGTAATTAACATATATATATTAGTGTAATGCAAACTAGGATGCAATGTCGATCGTATTATATCAATTTCGTAAGCTTCATTTTATATTAGATAATCCTACTAATATTCTGCAACATAACTTAAGTGATGTAACATATGTTGCGATTTGTCGTAATATCCAATTTATAATAATGTTAACGGCTTTATTGTTAACGGCTAAAAGATATTTTCTCAAGGTAAATACTTTTATTCCGGAAAAATTCCAGAAAACAAACCGATGTACATGTCGTATTTTTTCGGCCACTCTGCAACAACGTCGACATGGCAGATACTCCACTACAAAGTTATAAAAACTTCAGTTAAAAACATAATTACCTGACGCGGGCATATGTTACATTACGAGAGAGCAGGGTGGACAGACGGCCGAAACAGCAACTCGAAAAATTTCTATGAATAATCTCGACATTTTCCAAGCGCAAACAAGTGATTACTAGAAATACTTTTGCATACCGCTCGCAAGTACACAAAATAATAATTAAGACAAAATGAAAATGTTGCAATATATCACCAAAATTATAATGTTTCTTTATTAAAGTTCTATTTTACTTTATTATATGGAAGCGACTTATCTCTGGATACGTTTTCATTTATTCTATATTAATTCTACTTAAACTGTGCACACATTTTTTTCCCTTTATAACGCTGAGTGATAACACTTTAATACGAGCGTTAGCTGTCGTTAACGCTTACGGCATACGTAGCCGTTTATTCACGAGATTTTTTTTTTATGTAAGTGCACCTCGCGTATGATGCCATATTTACGGTCCATCTGCATTAAAGCCCACGTCAAACCGGGAGAATCGGATAAGAACGAGGCTTTCACACGCTCCCTCATTTTCCGCCTGCCTTCTTTTCTTTCGAAAGATAATAGAGGAATCGCATCGAGGAATAAAACACATTGTTCCAGGCACACTCCATTGTTTCGCGACCGACATCTTCAACACGTCGGCGAAGTGTATCTTCACTTATACTTCCCTGTATGGCTCTACGTGTACGACCGAGGTTACGGCCTCCTCGTCCCGTTTCTGCTTTGTTACACTTTGATACAGCGCTCTGGTTTTCCGGTGATACGCGTATATACGTTGGCGAATCGTGACAAATGAATTCGTTCCGGGGATACCCCCGTTTTCAGGCTCTCCTATCACGTCCCTCGGCGCAGTAGTATCAAAGTCGGGTGGTGCACAATGGCGAATTGTGAGACGGAAAGAAAGAGGAATCCGGACCACTGCTGAAGCCGTACACAAAGAAAATCGAATCGGATTGTTATCAGTTACGAAATTGTTATATTAGGATACCAAGCGCAACTTTTTCGTTTGCAAACGATTATCGGATCCGAAGAATTGAAGGTATTTGTAGAATTTTCAGACTTTATCCACGTTGCTTTTCATACATTCCGTTGTATTTCTAAGCGAGCGCGTCAGAACAGGACGCAAAGCTCGTTCGGCTAACATTTCAGACTTACATTAGATATAATATCGTTCGCTTATTCGCGGCGGTGTTACGCGAATTGGGTTTACGTAATGTATTTAAATTTAGTCAGTCCTTTTCACACAAACCGGATTGCAGGCGGCGCGGCGCGCTACGGGCTATTATTAAGAAACCGTTAAAGTTACGGGCAGTCTTGAAAACTTTCGAAATCACTGAGACAATAACGGTGAGATAATACCGGGCGTCGGTTCGCGAACCGCGCTCACGCTGCGAAGTAGCCCGAGCTATAATTATGATAAGCGCCGGCGAGCATCGATTTTCCGATGAGGCAAAATGACCATCAAAAATCCGGCCGGCGCGGTGGGGCGTGTAGCGCGCGAGATCGCCCCACGCCCCCGCGTCTCATTCTAATATATAACTATATAACGTCAGATTGATTGGCTCAACTTTACTTGCGCCAGCCCGAGGCGGTTTGCGTTTTGCAGATTTACCGGGAGTTTACGCTCCCCGATTTGGTGTCGAGCAATATTTTCATGCTCCATTGCGCTCTTAGAGAACCAATTACGCGTGTTTACTGTTAAATATGTATGCGCGACTTTTATATCTCGCGTTCACATCGAGTGCGCGCGATGCGTAATGAACAATTAATCGCTTTGTCTCTCGTATTTTTCACGACTCGGAACATCGGAATTTACATTTCGGACAGTTTATCCGTCCGAGTAAACGTTGATTCCACTACGACGTCCACGAGTGTGGACTCTTTCAATCAGAGCTAACACAAACTGATCTCGCTTGGTATACAGGGCAGTTATTTCTGTATTTTCCAGGTTTTCCGTCTGCCAATCCGATTCGTTTCGATATGAATTGACCCATTGAGCCATTGCTTTTCCCTTTCATCTCGCGTAAGCCGCATTCCATTTCTTTCGCATAAAGTATGCTGCTTTAGCAACTTTCCCGTATTGTGTCGTATTAGATTAATCATCAACTGAATGTCTACAGCTGGATTTCAAAAGAAAGAAGCTCGTGTAGATATTCATTGGTTTAATATAATCGAGGAAAAGATTGCAACTGCAAGATTGCACGATGTTCTACTTAGGTATTGATTGTACGTGTACCGATATATCCGCAAGCAGCACCAATTACGTCTGTAATAATTCACTTCGCTCGGTCTTGAAGCTGTAGCGAGCGAACCAAGTGGATACATGCGCGAACAATGCTGCATCGAAAGGACTACTTCCCAGCGTTCGTAAAATGGGTAGCCTTACTTGTGATTTAGAAGCTCGCTGGAATAATTTATTAAGGCCCCGCGAGGAGGGATCGCTCTCGAAACTCGTCAGAGCGGTTCCCGGTGTCCGGGAAAAATTCTAAGAGATTAAGATTTTTCAAAACACCGTAATTCAAGCGCACGCGACGACACGAGCAAGCCAGGGACAGTCTCGAATCTGATTTGCACGCGTAAGTACACGGGGACCGGCGCCAGGGAACGGGGGTCTCTCCCGTTCGAGTCCGGCTTGGTGTTCTACCCCCAAGTAGAACACGAAAGTCATGACGACGTCAAAATGATGCTAAAATGACGCCTTTGACATCATTTTGACGTCATTATGACTTCAAAATGATGTCAAAGGCGTCGTTTTAGCATCATTTTGACGTCATCATGACTTTCTGTTCTACTTGGGCCGTTATATATAACGTGCGCTGGCCAGTACGTATCGCCGAATTCCATTTCTTCTTCTACGCCCCGGGTAGAAGAGCCGTGCGAGGCGGAAGATATACGGCGTCCGACCGCGCGCTTAGTCCGCGTCAGTAACCGACGGAGGCAAATGTCTTCATCGATTAGGTTACCGGTTACCGTTCGCCACACCGCGCCCCGCTAAATCCCCGAAAGCGAACGATCTCTCGCCTCGGGGAAGGAGTCCCGCGAGCGAGAGAAAAGGCGCTGCGCTGCCGCGCGCGTCAACCGAAAAACCACCCCCGGATATCCTCCGGCTGCGCCGGCCGAAGAATTACGGGGGGAGGCCGCGGAACAGTGCAGCGGTGTACCACCAACCACGGTAAGTAGTCGCGGATGATATATTCGAAGTTGAGCGCGTGGCCCCCGGGCGATATTTCACGGAGGAGCTTCCACCCCCGACGAGAGGTCCCGCCGAGCCTCGAGAGCCCTCTCTCTCTCTCTCTCTCCCCACCTCGCGAGAGTCTTTGACATTATCGAGATTCCGAAGGCACCTGGAGCGCTGCAATTTTGTTCCATCTTCCTTCCTCTCCCTCCCACCCCCCTCCCCTTCTCCACCTGTCCCTCTCTTCCTCGACTCACTTTGTTCCCGTTCCGTTCTCTTATCCACGCCGCTGTTTGCCCTCCTTGTTTGCAATCCGCCCTTTCTCGCCCAACTCTCTCGCCCCTCTATTTCGCGTTCGTTCAGAACATCCCGCGATGAGGCGGGAAATGGGGAAGGGGATTAGGCGGGGGCGGGGGATGCCTCCGGAGCCGGGTAATTTAACAGAGGCCAGATGAGATAAGATAGCCTCTCGCGATGGTTGGGCTAGTGTTCTTGCGGTTCACCTTACAACTCGGCTGCGACGCCGAGCGAGCCTCCATTCCGTCGTGTAAACACGTCCCCGCGACGCCGCAGCCGCCCGCATGAGACTTACAAGAAAACGCTCGCGCGCTCGGATCCTGGATCCGACACGGAGAAAAGCTCTAGATCCGGAATTTCGCGACGCTCCAATAACCCGCGTATCTCCACGGGACGAAAACGCCATTGGGTGTCTCACTTGGGAACGATCTTTCCTGTTTCTGGCGCGCGATTACGTGAGCTACCTGCTACACGCACGACACGTTCCAATCTGTTTTTTTTTTCGCACTTTCTCTCGTTTACGGATTTCGCGAGAGATTTCTGAGCCGATATATGCGCTTTTGAAAAATTTTTGACGCGTAAGAGAATCCATCTTGCACGCTTAAGGGCGACGCTCAGACCGACGTCTGTATAAAAGTAATTGCATTCGGAACAATATGCAAATAAACGTTGTTTTCGAAACACGTGCCCGTGAACTGACTGCGTCGCGTCGCTTTCAAAGTGACGAGCACAAATATACGCGGCAACGATTTTTCGACGCGCCACACAGAGAAATTAAAAATAAAAACACATAGATACGTTTCACGAGTAAACAGGCTTGAGCGTGTCAAATCATGAATCTCTTAAAAACACCGAAGGAAAATATTTTTAACAAAAATACCGGGAGAAATATATGCGAGAAAGGAATAACAAGAGTTACGTTACAGCGAGCTCGCTGCCGTATTTTTTCGAAAGTACGCAGATTATTAAAATATCTTTCTGTGAGTATGCCATTGCTATTATTATATTCTTTTTGCGTTTTTGCGCACAAAGTAGGATATTACGTTCGCTAAAGAGAAGTACTGTGAGTTTAAAAAAAATTTTTTTAACGCCACAAAATCAAGATTCGCCAGATCAAAGTAATCAGTTACGCGTCCAATTGTGGATGTTTAAACAGGATGTCTAACATTTATGCCTGTAATTTGTATTAATAATAAAGCTTTAATCTAAGTGAATTCAGACTGGTCATATCTATTCCGTTATTTTCTTTTTATTGGAAACGTGTTGGCACGAGTTTAATATTAAATTTATGTGAAGCCCCGATCGTTCACGCGATCCGATGGCCCAAAAATCCTCCGGCCCACTTAATATCCCGGGTCATTTATCGTTCAAATGACCGCATAACTTCGCTATGTTCTATGAAACCACCGGTTTTATTGACAGCGGTCTGAATTAGGATGGTCGCTGACTGCGAAAGAATGGTCCATGGCGATGGACCTTTCACGGATCGCCTTTGAAAGAGAACGCCGTTTCGTCATAAAGAAACTCGAGACGATAGGGGCGATAGATATATATGAAATATGCGGGAACTGCGTGAAATCGCCTCGAAAGAAAACGAGCAACGTTTGCTTTAACTAGGTAAAGTAGGAACGAAGTGACGTATCGTAAGATAGAGTGGATCGCACTCGGGGGACGAAAAGTTTGCCGTGATAAAAGCGAGTGCGGACAGTAATACGACGTACAGCGAAACACGTTGAAAATCGTGAAAGATGATGAAATCGGCGGCAAATATCATATGCGATTACGCGTGCACACTGAAAAAAAATTCTTGGTAAACCTGTGAGATGCATTTAGTATACTTTCTTTTGAAGTATTTGATTATTATTACCGATTATAATAATAATAATAACAATACATTTTGTAATAATTATAAACATTTGTAATAATTATAAAAGAGCAAATTTTGTTTAGTCGAGCCAACTAAATTATATGATACTTATTATACGTTTAGTTGAAACTATTTCACCAAGGTGCTTGGTAATATTAATCAAGCCTGGATTTTATGACCAAGCCTTTCTTTCAGTGCAGATTAAAATGCATACATTGAAAAAAAATTCTTGGTAAACCTGTGAGATGCATTTAGTATACTTTCTTTTGAAATATTTGATTATTATTACCGATTATAATAATAATAACAATACATTTTGTAATAATTATAAACATTTGTAATAATTATAAAAGAGCAAATTTTGTTTAGTCGAGCCAACTAAATTATATGATACTTATTATACGTTTAGTTGAAACTATTTCACCAAGATGCTTGGTAACATTAACCAAACCTGTTTTATAACCAAGCCTTTCTTTCAGTGCAGATGAAAATGCATATGGTTCCCAATCCACAGAAGGGAGTCAAAAGGGGCATTTGCTGCCCTGGAATTAGCAAAAAATTAAGTATTTGCTCTCCCTTTGACTAAAGGAAGGGCAAGTTGTGCTATAACCTTGCCGATATCTGCCCTAATCCATTCACGGAAAAAACAATAAGGTTGCCACAACCACAATAATAGTAACATTTGGTACAGCCACATCCCGTGGCTGTACTAAATGTTACTATTATTGTGGTTGTGGCAACCTTATTGTTTTTTCCGTGTAGGATTAGGTACATAATATAATATTATATTATATAATTTTCAACAAAAGATAAATAAGCTTCAAATTATAAGTATTCTAATTCTGGAAGTAACATCTTGGGCGTCCGTAGGATTTTTTCCAGGAGGAAGGCATGATTCAAAATGCTACTTCCAGAATTAGAATACTTATAATTTGAAGCTTATTTACCTTGCTAATCGCACGGTTCGCGATCGTCGCAATCCTCGTTCGTGTATGTCTCTCCCCGGTAACTTCATTGGCGCAATCTTTAATGGTTCTCTCGTGCCCGTACTCGCAACATCCTCCTGCGGAAGCGTTCTATCCGCGCGGTATATAGCGCGCTCGAATACGTTCCACCTATTTGGCTAACTTTATACTACGCTCGAGACGCATATACTTGAATGCTCTAGGGTAGTAGACATCGCGCGACTCTTCAACGTTGGGACCAAGTCGGTTTAGTTAGCCCAATTTTCGTTACCGCGCAGTTAATACAACGTATTTCCAGCTTCGAACTCTGTGAATGATGCTTCAGAAGTGCAAACACTCAAAATGGAAGTTATATTCCTCCCTCCTTCCTACCCTGCTCCCGCATGAAGTATACGATTCGTACTTGACACAGTGCCGGCTGAAATTTCAACAGCTCTTCCGCCGAAATGGAAAACGGGCAAAAATAATCCATTAACTCGTGGATTTGATAAAGATGAAAAAACATTTGATTACCATTATGTACGCGGTAGTATTTTTTATCACGTCAATCTTGAGCGAACATTAAATATGTAACGGAACGTATTTTAACAAGCACTCATGTCCGAGTGATTGCTTTATGCAAATTCGTACGTGATTATAATTAACGCATGACTTTCAATATGATTCATATAAATACGTCCAATATCGCTTACTGAAATATTCATTTTTGCGGAACGCAATCTGTCTACAGCATAATTACATCTGATCTACTAACGTTATTAATAGGCAGAAATATTATTGAGATTTCTCTTTACAATTTGATATGATAAAATAATTAATTTGTACATTTAAATAAATATAAATAAACTGGAAGCGTCGGCAACACTGCTACTAACAAAGCGTTAAATATATCGCCGAATTAAAAGCTTGCGGAATATTATAAAGCAGAATGTTAATGCTGATATAGAATATGCTGATTTTGGCCCAAAGGGGTAAAGTGAACTGATCATTTCGAAATATTCGTATGCTTTCCTCAAAAATGCTAGTGATTTTGCCTGGACACGATAAAAACGTTGTAAAATAACTTTAACTTATTGCATATGGGTAAAATTTCTTCCTAAAATATTATCTTTAATATAGTATAAATTAATTTAAAAATATTTTTTATATATTAAAAAATTTTTTCAGATATATATTTTTATATACATATATTTTTTACATATATTATTTTTAGGGAGTTTACACGTATATTTGCAATTCTTTGTTAGTTTATCTATTTTTATAAAAGCCAGCAACCACAGTTATCTTATTCAAATAACTTTATTAATAAACATATTGATTGAGTACATTTCAATTTTTTGGAACATTATTTTAAACAAAGAGAACTCCCCATGTATGGTGAGTTTAATATTCCCCAATAAATAAAATACTCCCCAAAATACAATATATTTTTCTCCAATATATATTTTTATTAATTTACGCTTCATGCATTAAAGACGATATGTTTTATATTAGAAAGAAGTCTTATTCATATATATGTACACTGTTAAAAAAATTTGTATTAAAAATAATATAAAAATAGGAAGTTTTTATGCAGATACCGTATATGAAGTTTCAAATACGAAGTTGAAAATTAAAGGAGTGGTATTTCGAAAATAAAAGTATCGAGCAGTAATATTACTATGCTCATCTGTTTGCTCATATACAAATGTTCTCATTTTCAATCGAAAATATGTATTATTACCTTGCGTATTAAAAAAAATCTTAAACGGGTTTTTAATATTCAATGTTGTGTGTATTAAATTTCATATTAATGATTAAAATTCATGTTCGTGATATGAATTTAGCTATACAAGTGCAAAAATTTTTATTTCAGATACTCAGTTTGTAAATTTCATTTACCGTAGTATCGTAAATGTGTTGTAAACTTCATATCTTTTTTAACAGTGTATATATATATATATATATATATATATATATATAATAAGTTGAAGTTATTTTACAATATTCCCATCATTTTCAGACAAAATCACCAGTATTTTCGATTCAAGGGAGGACATAGGAATAATTTGAAACTATTAGTTCACTTTATCCCTTTGGGCCAAAATCAATTTCGTATAATCGTATTTATAACATCCTCCTTTGTAGAATTAGCGCATTTCATAAGTTCCGAACATGAAGTCGTGGATGCAGGTGCAGAGTACGGTCCGTCCGCCTTGAGTACTTTTCCACCTAAATTATCAAAGCTGATAACCTATCGGTTCCGAATGCTTCCGGCGATCTGGACCCGCCAGATATTAATCATCGCGGCTCTCGGAAGGGTCCAATGTACGCGACATCTGGCATTAATTCGACGCTTAACGTTCGGCAGTTCGGATTCTCTAGATCCCCGATCTCGCGGCGCGCACGTAGCAGCGCTCTGGCTCGAATCCCGCATATAATTTCCGTGGGGCGAGCTCGGGACCAGAGGAACGTCTACAGGAAGAACGATGGGTGTGCACGCCTGTAAGTAGTATTTGTGAAATATGGTCCCGACGGAAGCGTTTTTATTCGTACACTTTATATACACCGGAGATCGCCAAAATTCCGACGTTTCTATTCGCGATCGAGCAAAAGACGCGGAACGACAGAGATATGCCGGGATTTTACGAGTGACCATAAGACGTCGAAAAATAAATCTGGCGAACAACTTTAAGACCGCATTCTGATTATAAATCCGTGAAATTTATATGCAGCTTAGCTTTGGTTCGCGAAAAGTAAACTGAGAAATCGAAGGTAGCTGCTGTTCAAGGTTCGCACGTCAATGACTGAAATACATATTTTAAATGGAATTTTTGGAATTCCCGTTTTCATCTACACAGTTGGAAAATTTGTGTTAAATTTAACATAAATCACATGTCCCAAACGGTCCACTCAAATTTTTGTGTTAATTTAACATAACATGGATGTGTTAAATGGTAACATTGATATCATGTTAATATTTCAACTAAAAAGAAATGTAATTTTGATCGTAATTTAAAGTTAATTGTGTGTACAATTAACATAACTTTTATGATGAAATTAACATATAAGAAATGTTCTTTTCATATAAGAATGGTAATAAGTAGCACGCAGTCATTCCTACTTCCATTATAGAGTAAAATCAACACTCTTTTTCTGCAAATTTTAACACATTTAATAAATACGTGCAAATTGTGTTACTTAAACATATTTTTAAAATCATTTTAATAATTTTACATTTTATATTTGTTAAGTTCAGTTAACAAAGCAGACATGTGTTTAATTTACATATGAATGCGTTGATTACTTAACACAAGAACTTTAACCAGCAAATTTTTTCACAAAAGTACACAAATTTTCCAACAGTAATGTGTATAGAAATACGCCGAAGTGCCATTAATCCTCGTAGTAATTCGAAGCGATTTTCAGTGTTTTCGTGCGCACGTTATTTCCAACAATTTTTTCCTTAACATTGAGAAATTTGACAAATTTATCGGATGAACCGTTGACCAATAAATGACCCGCTATTACTTCAACCGTGGGACGAAATTCCGACTGAAACTTCGCTGTTGTAACTACCTGCCATCAAATATTGTTGTTACGAAAAGTGCTCGACACCGTGTTCCACTTGTCAGTGAGTCTAGAGTTTCGAAAAATCTCAAAAATCTCATGTTCGGTTAGTCCAGGCTACTGTAAAAAATATCGCTAACGACTTTTTCACGATGTTCCGAGCGCGCGGTCGTGTCGCAAATATCAGAAGTTTGCTGCACGCGTCAATGTCGCACGTCGCGCTTGATCGCGGGGGATCAGAGTCCTCAAATCAAAGGTCGCGTCGTGATTCCGCGCCAACGCGACTTAATCATCATCAAAGCTCGCTCTAACGGGGGACCAACTTCCGGGTCTGCTTGTAACGAGACTTGTAACTTGTTCAGCCCCGTAAGTACAATCTGCGCCGCGCCCCACGTATCCGGGGCTACCCCGTTCGCGTCCACGCCAGAAGTCACCTATCCGTTTAATCGATGTTTAACGATTCGAGTTCGAGAAACTCCGCGACAAACTTAACAGCGGCCCGAGCGAACTTTCTCCTCCCCGTGGAGGAGGATCGCCACGAAGTGTTTCGAACGGTCCAGATTTCGGAGGCGTGCGGGCGACTCGTCTCGCGGTATTGCAATGCACTTTCCAATTCTCGAAACGCGTTACGCTTTGATTCGAGAATAGAGGGAACAGAGACATAAGGACCGATAACGAAGCAGGGACAGTTGCACGCGCGACTCCTTGCCTCCGCTTGCCTTTCCGTCGCCCCCATTTTAATCAAGAAATAATTTCTGCGTAACGTTACATAATTCGCGAGAGCGACATTATTGTATGCACATTAAAACAATATCATACTTTGAACTACGAGCAATCGAAAAACTGGCGACTCTCATGAAGCGAACTTTAGAAAAGCGAATAGGTAAAGGCTTGATCTACATTTAGTTGCGGGAGTGAACTTTAGAGGTAGTTAAAAGTACAGAAATTTGAATATTAAAAAGTTACGAACGGGGATGACACATAAAGCGCTTTTAATGAAAATCTCTGCAACACGACGTTATCATCGTCCTACATTCCGCGCTGTAATTCCCGCATAGTAATAATTGCTGAGCGTGTGAGCGGTCAATTTGCTACATCTGTTTAATTCAATATCAAATCCGCGGAAACTCTAAAAACGGTAATTATACTTCGTAGTTCGCTATATCCGCAAAACAAAATCGTTGAGAGCCAATAGTATTAAAATTCTTTCCTTTTGCTCCGAAATTAATTATTTCAATCCGCCGAAAAAAAGGATGTTGCGATCACGCTCTCTGTCTTGCGTGAATAAAAAAGGGCTAGAATTGATATCTTTGTCTTCAAATGAAAAAGAAACGGTGGTACGTTTCTTTCTAATAGAATGGTAATGGAATGATACACACCTGAAGCTAATCTGGTTTTACCTAACTCGTGCTACACCGGAGAAAAGAAATCTCGGACCAGACAAGCGAGAAAATTACGTTCCATCTGCGAAAACATCGAGCGAGAAACCACGATTTTAAATTGAACGAATCGCAATGGCTCTCGCGCGCAAACAATCGATAAGTAATCAACGCGTGCCGGTCCTCTTTTCTACCTTCTTTCAGTCTACATTTCCTACCTAATGCTGTAACCTGGTTTATATTGACGGCAAATAAAAAGCCGGAAGTAACTGGATTTATTATCCGCGAAGTGTGTAGTAGAAGTTGTTAAGTGCATCCGTAAGATAATATTGCATTCGAGTTATACATAACGTTATATTTTTTATCCTTTGAAGCAGGATTAATTAAGTTTTCACCCTGTAAATTAATGATAAAGATATATGTATGAATATAGTTTATGTAAATATAATTAGGAAAATATATACGACAGTTCGTTACTATTCATTACTTCTCCTTTTCAATACAAAAAAGGTAACTATACGTAACTATACGGTAACTATACGTAAGATTATAAAGATATTAACAAAACAGTAAGAAAACGATTTCTTTCCGATCTCTTGCAAAATATCCTCGATAATGTTAAATTGACCACCTAGTAGT
The DNA here is from genome assembly GCA_003063805.1 of Aphaenogaster ashmeadi. Taxonomy (NCBI): domain Eukaryota; kingdom Metazoa; phylum Arthropoda; class Insecta; order Hymenoptera; family Formicidae; genus Aphaenogaster; species Aphaenogaster ashmeadi. The sequence continues at coordinate 342,247 of NJRQ01000069.1, forward strand.
TGAAAGTTAAAGCAGATAGAGAGAAGATTTTGGAAACTTCTCGCTTAGAAGTTAACAATTTTATACCGACTTGTGAGTTAGGTCGCCAGCTGTCAGTTCCAAGAAACATTCTGTCTCCGGAACGTTACCGGAGCAACTAAAAATACCAGGATGTCGGAAAAATTGACACCAGATACCTTTATCTTCACTGAATTATGACACGGCAAATTGGTGCTCGAGTGCTTCGGCTAATTAACGCCTTGATTGATTAATATTTTCTGAAGTGTGATTAATTGCTTTCTTTTCCCGGGAATGCACGAACGTCTCGGGCTGTTAATCCCTTTGTTCTATCTTTTCTGGGTCGCGTTATTCCAAGGCTAATGCTGGAGCTACGCGACAGACATGGGCGAGTATTTTTATCGTGCTCTGGCAGAAGTAATTATGCCGAGACGAGCACACTTGATTGAACAAAGACGTAATAGGAGTAGCGCTCTTGTAGAGGGTACGTTGATCCGCAGATCCGTCTCGCGGGAAGGGGAGAGGGTACGAAGCCCCCGATGAAATATTACCGGTGACTAAGGGCGTTTAAGGGGGTGAGCAAACGAATTTACGGTTCGCCGTTAAATCCCGTGAAGAATACGTCTGCCCGTGGGAAAGTCGGGGCTCGGTTGCACGTTAAGGTGTGTGTTTCGCGAGAGCGACGCGATGAGTCCACATATCGTCGGCTTCAAGTTCCATTTCGTAAAATATTTCTGCCCTGCGTCACGGCTCGAGTGAACGTTGCAACGACGACGTGCTCATCCCAATAAAGCGTTACGAAAATTGTACGCCCCGCGCAGTGCAAGGGTGTGTGTATCCACACGAGCGCGCACGGGGGTGTATGCGTGTGTATGTGTGTTCAGCAGGTTCCACTTCCATTTTCGCAGACTCGCAAACGAGAAATGTCAGCGCACTTATTCGCGTGTACCACAAAATTTCGTACGCGAAGCGTTCCATAGCGCTCGGTTACGCTTTGTTGATTTTATACTTCGTTAGAATTCCCCACGTCGTCGCTTTCGCTGGCGGTTTCATTACCTAATGGCGTACGTGTCTTTATTCCGGCCGTAAAACGGAATTATTTCCAAAAACACTAATCCAACACTTTGTTAGAATAAACGCCGCTGTATTATCAGAGAGAACATGAAACATCCTCTTTGTAAAAACGTCAGTTTTGCAGATTCGCAGATTTCAATATTCAAAAGCTCGCAACGCATCTCTACGCTAGTACAAGATAAAGAGAAAAGGGAAAGATCGCGAGCATAAGAAGAGAGGGAGCAAACTGCTAAATAGCTGCGGGAATTTTTTGCTTCCATTCGCGCGTACACATTCCCCGTATTAATATCATCGTGCATAAACGTAACTTGCCCGAACAAAAGCCCTTTTCGGAACTTTCGTGCAGGAGCGAGGTATATTTCCTAGAATTTCGTAATTACGCATCTCTCACACAAATTTATTTTATTTTATCTCGTCTAGATACCTGGAGAAAGAAAAGAAATTTGAATCGAGATGGTAGTACAAGCATCTGGCAAAATTTTATCAAGAACGAAATCTGACTAATTACACTTAATCGCGGTGCATGGTGTACAACAACAGGATAACACCCCGGCTTAATTAACCCATAATTTTATAGACTCGGAATCGAGAGGGGAAAAGGAATTCACGGGAGATAACCAACTGCAACTTTCGCGAACATATTAAGGCACCCTCCCTTTCTTCCATTATATTAATATCGCAGAGCAAAATAGCTGCGGAAGATCGCGATAATTATGCCGGACGAATGGAAATTTATTCGATATTTACGAGTGCAAGACACAACGCTCCATTATTTACAACACCTTGAGTGAATCCGCTTATTGGCAATCGATTATTTAAATCTGCGTGGGATAATATAAAATCGCCCGTTACTTTCCAGCACCCAGCTTGCTCGCTCACTGCCCGTTATGAATATTCTAATCGACAAATCCGTAAAAGTACGGTGATAGGTTTCGCTGTTGTTTCGCTTTAACTCGATTTCTCGAGATATTTTCGCCAGGTCGATTGTTTTTACGTGATTTGTTAGGCCCTGCGTACAATGGAGGAATATTAGATATTAGGAATAGGAATTAAAATTTTAGAATCAGTTTCCTCAATGAATATTGAACGTAACGCACAATAGATATTAATAAGATATAAGACATAAATGTGTTATACGAAATACAACATAGCTTATTATTTATCAACAATATAATTACAAGACCGCGAAGTGTATCAAACAATTAAAATCGAGAACGGCTAAATACGGTCATAGCAGATCTTCCCATACAGCACAGAAATTGCAGCAACATTGCAATATTGCCGAAATGTTGCTGCAATTTCTGTGCTGTATGGGTTAGTGCTCATTAATATTTTATGTGATTTTTCTAGTTCTTTTAAACTACGCGCCGTTACTTTCGGACTTGAAACGCAGCTCTTGAAACCAGAAAAGTAATATCACAATGATAATGATGCTAACAAGCATCTGTAAGATCCCCCCTCCCCATCCTACCCCTTTATTATTTATCTATAGTCTTCATTGAGAAAACTGATTCTAAAACTCCAATTCCTATTCCTAATATCTAATATTCCTCTATTGTGCGCAGGGCCTTATCGTATTTCTATTTTATCGCGCTTAGGCTGTTCAATATTTTTTTCTTAAAGCGCTCTCGAAACGTTTACCCAGTTTTTTAATGTTGCATACAGCATCAAATTACATTTGAAGATATTAGCGACTTACCGCGTTTTAAATTCTTACCGCATTCAAAAGACTTCATAATTTCCAGAGAGATTTCGAGAATCTCGTTACTACAACGTCAGCTTTCCCAGCAGGCCTGATATTTTAAACCGGTGATTCCGAATTGCGCTTTCTTCCTGAAAGCGACAGCCGCAGCTTTTTGTCGGTCTTACCACTTGGCAGTGTTCTCATGCGCGCATAACGGACGGGGTTGAGCTTGCATTTTGCGTCCGCGGATACAATTTAAATCGCGGTAATTTAGAGCGGAATGGTGCACTAACTCCGCGTAATCATCGAGACGTAATCCTTACTGCAAAATGAGATAGCCGCCGTTCGCTATTGTCGCTTGAGATACTTTTAAATTTATTACGGATGGAGCAACGAAAAACATAATTTATGACTAATAACAATTCGATTAAGAGAGATTTGGCACAGGCATTCAAATCCAAGCTGCTCTCTATTAAAACTGAACAATTTAATGAAGTTCTCTGATAAAATCGATAAAAGACATAACAGGGATAATAATATTCCAATATTTTAATAATATTCTAATGCGCTATGACACAACAAATTCACGCATTAAATATTTTCTTTCGCAAATGTATTTATTAATATCCTTAACCTTAACAGTCGAGTGGTCATTAGTATATCTTTAAATTATTCGCATAGTTCTTTATTAAACATACTGGTAACGATGGAAAGAAAACAGTAAATAAAGTATTGACCGGTACTTTGAGTTAAGTGCACGACCACCGTTTTGTATATATATTGTATTAGTATTCTTCGGGACATTATAGCGTTAGCCGCGCAAATTGCTTTCCGCAAACGATACATAATGGAAAGCGTCAAGCTTTAGCCATGCGACCGGCGAGTTTTAAAACAATTGCAAAAAATTCTATAAAAGATATATTTATAAAGAAAATATAAAGTTAATATATATAAGGATACATTATAAATAATTAGACTGTTATTTTAACTCTGTAAAAATAAGAGAAAAAACGGGAAAAAATATTTTTTGTCGTACCTGTTATTTTTAATATAATAATATCAACCGCCCTCGTTTGAAACTACATGGTTTAATAAAATTTGCATTCAAACCGAGGGGCAAAAAATAGGATATTTTTTTAAAATCCAAATTTCATTAAAATACCTTTTTAACTGCATACGGTATCGCGATGAGAATTGAGTATATGGTAACGGGTTTCTCTGCAGAAAATCTCATTTTACTTAACTTAGTTTCCGCGCGATATATATATATATAATCTTTAAAACTAATCTGGAGGGTGACGCTGCCTCGGCGCTATCGAGTTATCCTCACGTAAGAAATATCGGTTATTATCGATCGGAGATAAAGCTGGTGCTATCGCGCATGCACGGAGAATTATGGGACGTAATTTTGATGAGATATTAAAGACGTCTACTCTTTCGTCGGGGAGGAAGAGGCCGACAGCGCGATCGTAAGCGTATGTCTCCGTGAACGAACGGAAGACGCGCGGCGTTCCAGATACTTTCGAATTCAATACCTTCTCTCGAGTAAAGGGATCGATGAGCCGAACATTTTAATTTCGGCGAGAATCATATTCACGACTGCGGGCCGGATTGGAACGGGTCCCGGCGTGGTTGGCAAGTGGGTGTAAGGAAGAGAAGCCGCGGCGAAAAATGCGGGCGACGCCGGATGGGAGGCTACAATTCCATTTGTCCCATTTCAAAGTGAAATAGCTTATAATGTCGAAATAAAACGTCCCCGAACCGCGCCCGGTTCTTCAGGAGCGTCTGAAGTCGCTCGGTAAGAGCCGGGTTAGGAAGATATTCCGGACCGAAGATGGGCGCGGGATATGGAAATCTCCCAGCGATGGCTGGCCCGGTTCTCCCGGGCTATGATAATCCGATCTAGAATCGCATACTCCATCGCGTTTTTTATTCGACAGTGAGAAGTTATCTATCGTGCGGGAGGGAGAGCGGTAGGTACGTATGTATATTTAAGCGAACGCATTTTTACCCGATTCATAGTGGAGAATTATCTTCTCTCTCTCTAACGCGAGAATTTTCTTCCGTCATGCTGCGTCTTGAATTTCGTTAAAATATTCTTATGTAAACGAAAAAAAAAAAACAGCGAAGCGCTAAGCTGTGCTATAAGCGATAAATTTCTAACGATTATCCGCGAAGCTCAAGTTGTACTCGCATCTTTCGTACCATTTGTAGGATTAAGATTTTAAACAATTTTACGTTTCCTCCCTTTGCTGTTAGCCACCTAAGTAGAGCTTTGTATCTCGCTACCGCTCATTTTGCTGCATCGATGCTCATGCAGAGAAGGCATTAAGTGTAGAAAAGCTGCCGCTTTGAAAGAGAGTGAAACGCGTCGCGCGACGCCGAAAGACGCGACGGGCGTAATGAAATTTCTCGGCAAACGAGCGGCGCCAAACTCTACGCAGTAACGCCGTTGTTACGCTCCTCCTTTCGAACTTTCCGCATTTGTTAGCGCACGGACGAAGTGATTCACAGTATCTACCGGCATAAAGAGCTGCCGCGAACTTTCCCCCCCGCGTCGCACCCTCTTCGTCCCGGCGTTCCCTCGTTGTTCCGGGTATCTTCCCGGCGCGAATTCAGCGGAAGGGTAGGAAAACGCGTCCAGCAAGCCGCATCCGGAAGTGGCCACGAATCCCGCCCGCTTATACGATTCCCCCGAATTGCGCTAATGCCGGAAGTGGAGTAAAGACGGAGGCGGTCCGATGGAAAGTCGAAGTTTCAGCGCGACGAGATGCGATTCGTGAGACTTTTCCCCGATCGACCTCGGGATGACGGGGAGAGGAAAGGGAGAGGGAAGCACGAAAGGATTGCCGGTGAGGGATAACGATCCCCTGCGAAAACGTGACGTTAATTGGAAGAGCGAGTTCGATCGATCGCGCCGGCTCAATACCGAGCGATCAGCGATTCCAGCGGAAAGGACGACCCTTTAATCCGTTTCGCCCGGTTAAGAATAATTTCCTACTTCTGAGCTGCCGGGTAAAACGGCGACACCTTTCCGTGACTGCTTCTCGTCTCCAGAGCTGATTATGATAAATGGGTTAACAAAAGATCGCGTTTGTCGACCTAATTTTAGAATAACTGAGCACCCCATAAGCGGGGATCCTTTTATCCTGGACGTGATCTCTTTAAATATATATGACCAACCTCTACATGAACGTGGAATAATTTTTACTACTACACGGAAAGAATGGCTTTGCTAAAGTATCTAAAAATTTAGTCAGATACAGATCAGAAAATAATTATATTGGACCATCCAAAATAATTATGTAGGACGCTCAAGCTGTTTGCTAGAATGTCAAAACTTTTTGCAGCATTGTCATTGTGCTTGAGCGTACTACATAATTATTTTGGATGGTCCAACATAATTATTTTCAGATCTGTATCTGGCTAAATTTTTAGATACTCCAGCAAAATCGTTCTTTCCGTGTAATATGTAGGCTTGGCAAATGTCGAGTGGTTTTTAGACTTTTACATACTGAGGACTTACAGTTGAGGACAACATTAAAATAGATCTCCTGAAAATTTGGGCAAGTTGTGTTTACTACGTTTATGCATTATATCCATCAGTATATATATATATATGTATATATTATCTAAAACGTGATTTTCTACCGGCTATCAATTTTCTATGAAGAAATGGAAGAGGATACGCTGCGCTACAGGAACCTCAACATTTTACCGGTGGGAAAGGGGAAACGTGCGTCGTTTCCGCTCAAAAATATTTTACCGAAGGAGAAAGAGACTGGAAGAGGCAGCGTGGCGAGCAGTGGAGAGACAGAGGAGAAGGAGGAGGGACGCACTTCTTTGGGCGCGTACATCCTCGTGTCCAACTTCCATACAGAAGCCATCCCCCTCGCCGTTCTCAGCCAGCCCCCGAGCAGCGTAAAGCTCCCTCTAAGCCAGTTTCTCGTGTTTCACAATCCCGAGTGAAACAATTGAGTGCATTCGCGCCGTCCCTGGAGAGAGAAAAGGCAAGTGGGCATCAGCCAGATAGAAACGTACAGGCCCTGCAAATCCACCGAGGGGGATGGTAGAGCGTTCTCGTTCAAAGCGGACAGAACGACGCTTTACCTTCCCGGTGCGTTTGAATGGAACCGACCAAGCGCGACCCTCGTTCTTTTCTGTATCTCTGCGATCGCGTCCCGAAATGCGGTTGAACATCTCTTACAATAACGAGTCTACGATGACCGATTCTGATCGGCCTGAAATCGACAACGGAACCACAATCTTCGTGATAGTACGTGGAAACGAAACGCGGACTCACTATCTGCCCTTACATATTCAAGAATCCGAAAGAAACTTTTTTATTAGTGCAAGAGTTTTCACAAATTATTCTTGAGACTTCTGTAAGTGAAGAGAGTGAAAAACTTGCGGAGAGAGAGAGAGAGAGAGAGAGAGAGAGAGAGAGAGAGAGAGAGAGAGAAATACTACACATCTACAACTTATGCATGAGTCTCTTGAGAGAAAGCACTCTACAGGATATCAAAAAAGAGATAAATTTTGTAATAATCTTCCGATTACATCCTTTTTAAGTATACGAATATGTCTAAAACAATTTTATTAACTTATCTAAAAATCCATTTAATCTTTCATCGGTCTTTACGTAAATATACTTCATCGAGATATATACATGTATCTTTTTGTTTGAAATTGCAAAAAAATTTTTTTTTATCCTATAACTTTAGAGCTTCGATCGGAATATACGGAATATACTGTATTTATATTTTTTTTACATGCACATGTGTAAATATTACTAAAAAAATATATTCCTATCGAAGTGCTGAGGTTATAGGACCAAAAATGGTCAACTTCATAAAACATTATAATTACACGGTCTTTAAGATAAGGGAACCAGATATGAGTCAGGCACTACAATTCTCTGGATCATTTATCACATTTAAATAATTATTATATTTTTCGTCGAATGGCGCATATTACAAGATTTTTTTAGCATTTGTTTTAGTTATCAATTATTTTAATTATCAATTGTTTCTTATTCACTAGCAACAATGCTACACTTTTATTGATATCATTGGATAATAAAACAGGAGATGTCAATTAAGATATGGGGGATCTTATAGATGCTTAGCATCAAAATTATTAAATTGCTCGTCAATTTAACATGTGAATTAATTCCGGCTTTATGTAAGAATTGTGTGTTTTAAGACCGACAAATTTTTGCGGCGTGCAGTTCGCATGAGTAGGAAAATTCACAAAAATAATTATTATTAGGCACCAAGATCCGCCGCGACCGATATTGGCGTTTCTCATATTTGTTTAATATTTCGTCGGTCCTAGTCTTATTCTCAATTAAGGTATGTTTCTTCAAAAATTCACTCAAAGTGAATACTTATAAGGATTACTTTACGGCTTTTGTAGGATGTAGTAAATAGCATTAGATTTCATGAAACAAAATTATCTATAAAGTATTCTTTATGATTAATTATAACCATGAAATATTTTATTGTTTGTTTGGAGTATCTTTCTGGATGAAGATATAAAATTTTATTCTAAGAGTGTCCTTATTCTATATTAATTTATGCAAAACTGAAGAATCGCCAGAGTTTTCTTTGCCTCGTCCGTCGACGTTACCATACACTGAAAAAAAATGCTGTTGCTTCAATTAAAGTGTTATCACGGGGTGCCACAAACATAAATAGTTCATTCAATTATATTATGATTGGACCAAATATTTACATTATTAAAAGAATAATCTAGATATTTGGTCCAATCATAATACATTTGTGGCAGCCCGTGACGTAGACGTTTAATTGAAGCAACAGCATTTTTTTTCTGTGTAGAATTAAAAACTAAAAATAATCTCCATTTTTACCTACGCTAAACTCCTACGAAGGGTGAGGTCGAAATAACGTCCCGGCGTTAATCGGGAAGAAATGTAAACCGAAAGTTCCGCTAGTAATCATCGTAGGGGCCGCCGGACGGCTCCTGGAAGCTGCGTCTCGCGCTCGTTATTTCAAGATGGTGCCGTCGAGCCGTTCTCAGCCGTCGTGGGGGAGTCGGTGGAATCCCGGCCAGACGGTCAAACGGTCTCGCCCGCGCTGGCCGTGCCGCTGAACGTGAAATATCCGCGCAGGCGGAAGTTATAAATCACTCGGCGGCGGCGGCGACCCAGAAACAGAGGCGGTAAGGGGATTCCGTCGCCCATTCCGTTGCACGAGGTCGCGACGTAATTTCATTTTATCTAGCAGTCGGCTATCTAACCGAAATTCTTCTGTCGCCTATCGGTACACACACACACGCGATACACGGTCGTCGAGTACACAACAGTAATCGCGGGGGTTGCTCTCTCACATACGTACACGTACGCGCGGATAACGCGGGGGATGAAACAACCGACACGTTCCGCCCCGGCTATCCCGCCCGTCTTCTTATTCGCTTCGCTGCGTTCCTCAGACGTACATACGTAGTACAAGCGGGACGAAATGCGGGCGTGGATACGCGGGCGTACCTTTGGGGCGAAGTTGACGTGGAAGAAAAAAAAGGAGGAAAACCCGCATGCGAATGCGTACGATGGCACGATGGTGCACCTTGTCGAATCTTCGATTTTAAGTATTGAGCTACCGACGCGCGAGATGCGACAAACTTAACTGTCGTAGGCCGGTATTCATAGTCCATTCTTATATTTAAGACCATCTTAAGTAATATCTTAAAGATGTATGTCAGACTTTAAAAGATAACAGCATTGCCATAATATTT